>VZTE01005077.1:967636-1011423 GCA_013397775.1 Eulacestoma nigropectus | reverse complement strand
TTTAAAAATAGAATTTTTTATTTTTTTTTTTTTTTTTTAGTTTTCAAAATTTAAATTTAAAATCTTGTGGTTTCTCAGCAACCTTCATTTCCATGAATAAACACAGGTACAAATATAAACCTGAATACTACTGGGGTGGCATTTGACATGCTTAATTACATGGCCTTTTTTAAAATTACTTTTATACTGTTTGTCTTTGTAAATTATCAACTCAAATTCAACCATTCAGCATAGTGTCTCCATAAAAAATATTCAGGCATATATGCGAAGAAATAGATTTTCTTCTTGAAAGATACTTTCTTTAATTCAGTAAACACTGCTGAATACCTATCTTTTATGCAGAATTTTGAACCTCTCTTCAAAGCTCTTATTTAAATAAGTTAACTACTTAGACATTTTTCTAATGCGAATTGGCATGAATTGAAAGACACACTGAAAAGCATTTTTGCTGCATGACATTCAAAGTTAAATATACCTATTTTGTACTTCTATAGAAGTACAACTATTTCTTACTTCCCTGGAACTTTTCTCACAAGAATTTAAATTATAAGATGAAAGAGAACACTTGTATTTCACAGTGTGATGGAAGGGATCTGGTTCAATTTCAGACTTTGCTTGTTCTGACCCAGCAACAGCTGTTTCATTCAAATTAATCAGACAAATATCTCAGCTATATAGAAAACAACAGTATAAAATGACAATTAAATTACAAAATACTGCTGAGAAATCTTCATTGCTGTCCATGCAACTGCATTTTCCGAAGCTGTTTGTCCAAACTGAAAATGCTGATGAAAGTTGTACTTGGTCTTCTAAGTACTGAAGGATCACCAGATGACTACACACTTCCGTCTACATGTCGCTGTTGGGGTGGACGCGACATGCAGAACTCACACACAGTTCAGGCAGAGAAAAAACCGTTTATTCTAGAAAGCCAGTGTTATTTATACACTTTTGTATGTTTATCAATCGGGCTAGGTGTTCATTGGGTCTCTACAATACATCTATTGGCTCTTACAGCTTCAACATATTACTATTGGTCATCTATAGCGTAAGTGTTCAGGCATTCAGAAAAACACCAGGTGCAGCCTTGTTGCTGTTTTCTCTCCCTCTTGTTTGGATTCCTTCTACTGAGTTTCTCACAGACAGGCTGTCATGCTGGAATCAGACATACTGTCAGGCCTGCTGTTACTTCCACATCTACATACAGCTGTACTTGGAAGTCTGGATCTCTTATAGCAACTTCATTTTTTACCTTCACTATCACAGAACATTTTAGTAAGCAAGAGCCAAAAAACAGCATTAATAGAGATAACAGTATTTTATATTTAAAGTTCCTTCATAATAAAATACCTTCCAGGTTCTTGTTGTGATGTGGAAATTTTATTCAAGTGTCTACAGTTGGCAAAGACTTTTTACAAAGCCTTTCAAAAACTGTTCAGAAATTTTCCTGCTTTATTTCTAATGACATAAGAGACAGTTTCACGCATCGTCAACATTAAAGCACCATGATCACAACAACAGAGAATGGCTGAGGTTTAAATGGACCTCTGGAGGTCAACTGGAACAACCTCCCTACTCAAGCAGGGCCCTCTAGAGCAGGTTGCCCAAGACTGTGTCCATACAGATTTTTAGGTATCTCCAAGCATGGAGGCTCTACCATCTCCATGGGCACCCAGTGGCAGTACTCGGTTACCCTCACAGTCAAAAAGTGTTTCCTGATATCTGGAGAGAACCTCTTCTCTTTCAGTTTGTGCCCACTTCCTCTGGTCCTGTTGCTAAGAGGAAATTGGCTCCATCCTCTTTGGACCCTCCCTTCAACTTTGTACAAGTTGGTAAGATCCTCCCCCTGGACCCAACCTTCTCTGCTCCATGCCAAAACAGTCCCAGCTCTCTCAGCTTCTTCACATATCTCCAGTGCTCCAGCCTTTTAATCATCTTAGTGATTCTTCACTGGACTTGCTCCAATATATGCTCATGTCTTATGCCTCCAGGTGCTTTTCTGCAAAGTTGATTCCCATCCAGTCCTTCCTCAGCCTGTACTTGTCCATGGTGTTGTTCTTCCCCAGGCACAGGGCTTTACACCTGTGTTTGTTGAACTGCATGAAATTCCTGTTTTTCTTTATCCTTCTTAAAACAAATTATAGTGGGGTAACACTCTGGAGAAATACAACCAAAAGGTCAAAACTATCAGAAAGCTTAAACTTCTTGGAGTTTAAGGTACTATGGCCCTTTGAAATGGCTTAAGGGATTTTACATTGTAAACTTTCTATGTTTGTGAAATTTCTTCCTTCAATATCAAATCCATGCCTTCTTCCTACTCTTATCCGAAGGTGAGACTGTCTAAATATGAACCTATATAATGAAAAACTTGAGCTAAGCAATGGAAAAGAGACCAAAATCCCATATGTGAACTAGCATAAATCTTCGCTTTTTTCATTTTGACTAAAGCCATTTTTTTTAAGAAAAAACTTTTCTCTATAAACTAATGTGATATTTTAAAAACCACTCCACATCTGTGAATTTTCAATTTTATTTTTTGCTTTTTGTATGAAGCCAAGTGATCATCATTTTATTGTCATATAATCCCATATGACAATAAAAAAATATGAAGTATCCATCATGTAATAGACTTGCATTATATGAAGGAGAAAGGAGCCCCACTACAAATCTTCAATATTTATGTAAGATAAGTGGTGTGCTAAATTGTTAGATTCTTTCAAATCTTCCTCAGAACAATCTAACTCTATGCTCTGACTTCATTGCCTTGATCTACAGACCTCTCTGTATCTCTGAAAGCATTTTTCCAACATTTGCTGTTAGTTGTCTGTTGAGAATCTGCTAATCTGACATTTATTAGTGCAAATTTTAAACTTTTTTTTCCATCTCTCAAGAGTGACAACAAAAACACAAAAAGCAGATACATTCTTCTTCAGAGGACTCAAAACTGGACAACAACCTCTTATCTTGTTTATCTGGAAGCCAGGGATTAGATTACAATTAACATTTTAATTTCTTCATTTAGCAAAGTGATTGTAAAATTATTCTATTGGATGGGGCATTACCTTTCCAGCCTTGACCTTGTTTTGGTTTATCTCTAACTAGCTTTAGCTCTGCACAGAAATATTTATCACAATGTTGACTCATACACACACAGACACGCGCGCGATTAAAGGACAGCAACAGCAAGCAGTAATTCTGTATTGAATGAACATTATCAATGGTTTTAAAACATAAATGGCACAAACCAAAGTATCTTTAGCTCTAGAATAAAAGACTATGCAGAGTGGTGCAAGCATAGGATGGTGGCATAGACTGTGAACGTGCTGATACAGGGGAGGATAAGAGAGGCCGCAGACCCACAAATAAATCCCCCATGGTTTATTCCTGGTCACTACAGGGATGCAGTCTCATAAGCTGGGTAAAGCTGACTTCAGTTCAAGGGCAACAACGAGCCAAGGTCAGGAATACCTATGTAGAATCTTACAAACAGATTTGCCTTGGGAGATAGCGAAGGAAGAAAAAGCAAGCAGACTCAACAGAAGATTTAGAAAAATTTGCAAGTATCCTCCCAAGAAAACCCAGGAGCATGGAGGAAGCATTGCCCAGCACCAGCAGTGGCCTTCTGCTAGTACACATCTGTAATGTTGACAACACTCTTGAGGAAGAGGAGTGCTGACGGACCTTAGAACCGGAGGAGCAGAGGAAGAGTAAGCACAATCCCAGGGAAAAGAGGCACATTTACACATGAACCCATACTGGGAGCGTAACATTTTAAATTCTATTAGTATTGGGCTATTTTTCTATGATTGTGTTCTTTTCTGTACTTAGATCTGGAACAGCAACAATTATTTGGTTAAACTGGTAACCTTTGCACCATACTCACAATATACTTTTGGCTTGATATGAAAGGTGTGGTTTTGCCCATAACAAATTTTTGCATGAAACACTGCATCTGTTTAAAGGGAGTAACAGCCCTGAGCTGCCTGTCTTTGAAAGGTTGTAAGAATGTTGGCCACATAGGTTTTGGGGTAGACAGGGTATCCTTCCGCAATTTTTTTCAACTCCTTCACATATTTTGTTGCTCTAAGCATCTTTCTACTATTATTTTCTGCACTTGGTGTTCCTCTGTTTTCTATTTCAATATTTGGAAATATTTTACATTCAATGACACCATTAATTTTCAGGTTTTTTGTCTTTCCCAGAGAAGCTCTGAATTTCCTTCACAAAGTCTTATTACCTAAATATCTGGAAAATTGACTTTGTGATTCAATCCCTGACATATTTGAAACACTGGCCCATCAAAGCAAGCTAGAAGAGCTAGAAAAGTGCTAGAAGAGGCAAAATGTAAGCACTGGATTCAGCTTTCTTTTGTGAAAAATACACGGTTTACCTAAAGAAAAACATTCTGTGAATTTCAGGCAAAGTAAATGAGTTGACTCAGAATGTAAAGAGAAAAAACCAAATAAAGTGAGTTTTTTTTTTTTAAAGTTGAGATTATTTTGTGCTTTGTCATTTCTCCAAAATAGTATTTTAAACATTTTAAAATAACCAAATTCCCAACAGAATGTTTAATTCAAAATTTTTATTTTAAAGCTATAAATTTTCAGATTCATTAAAAATTTACAGAAAAAAATATACTATTCAACTGATACATCCTCCCCTCACCTATTTTGTCTAATCAGCTTTCAAATAAAAGGAAAACTATAAATGTGATTGGGATAGGACAGGACAGACTAGGCCAGAATTACACCTTTCATCTTCAAGGAATGCATGCAAGCAATGCTTTAACTTTAATCACCTTTCTCTATCCCACTGATTCCTGTGAGATAAAAGTGCATGCTTAAGCAACACAGCATCCTGCCCTAGATCTTTTTGTCCCTGCACAAATCAAAGCATCTTTAAGCATCATCATTTCCCCAACTCTGAAAGCTATCTGGATGTCTGTATAACATATTCTACATCTATGGATTAAAACAAAATAGAAGAAAGAAAGAAAGATCATAATGTTATCAACATCATTAGGACAATATTAAAAATAATCCTACCATGGAAAAATATGAAATTTCTACTACTTTCCACTCTGTTCTTCATGGAATGGAAGAATGTCCTCTTCTGGTGATGAAAATACAAAAAAAAAGGCCACCAAGGTTTTTAAAAGTAGGCCAGAAAAATTAATAAATGCTTCCATCAGATTCTTCTAATTTTCTGTAAAAAAGTCATTTAATACACTTATTTATCACAATTTCATAGCCAGTGGGTTAATTGAGGGAAAAGTTTAATTTGGCAATATTTTAATCTGCACATACTTGAGTATTACACAGGCAAATTTATAAAACAATAAAGAGTTAATATATTAATTATTGCTATCCCCAGTGAAAATGTAATCATAATCACTAGCATTTTGTGTCATATTCCCAGAGCTTTCTTTCAACAGACAAAGCAGAGACTCTCTGTCTAGAAAAAATGTCTGTAGAAATATTTCATGGGTAGTTAGAGGAATGCGGGCTATGTCAAGTACCAGTTCCATTCTTAAAATGACATTTTGAACATATTCTTTTAGATTTGCCTGCACATTTTTGTGACACAGAAATATTTTCATTTTCTTCTTTGTCAGTGTTTCTCACTGTGACATGTCTTGGTTTTAAAATACATACAGTGTTCTTCAGGGGAAAAAATAAAAGAGGAAAAATCTTCTTTATTCATTCCTGCAACTATTTTCAGTAAGCATAATTGCACAATTAATTTATCAATGTTGTTCCAAAATTAGGATTTCTAAACACAATTTGTCAGAGTTTCAGTTTTAGGCTGGACAAAGTTCTAGTGACTTCACTAGGACTGCACTTACCAAAGAACTGGCATATGGAGGAATACTGACCTGTGGAGGACCTAGTTGCCCAAACTCAGCATTATTTCAGGTAGTGTGGTATTCTTCCTGGCCTCCAGCTACCTTCCCAGAAAGAGGCAAATCTCCTGGAGACCTTGTACTCACTTCTGTAACCCTCAGCCCAGGCAGTCTACCCTCAGTGACGCAAGATTGGTTTGCCTCAGCCTGATGGAGAAAAGTTCATTCGCTAGAACATGCAATATAAGGAAAGCAGAACCAGAGATAGCTGAGCAATTTCTAAGCAATTGCTTATCTGATCAAGGACTTGAGAAGAATAAAATCTGACATAGGAAGGTATAAATCACAAAGGCAAAAAGCAGAAATGGAAACCCAGCAACGTTGAGCATCAACCTTCATCTAAATGCTGGGTGGTCACCCAGCTGAGATATCCACTTTTGGGTATCTCACTGCAAGATCATGTTAATGTTTAGCCTAATAGCTCATTACTCCCAGTTATCTGTTGTGTGTATCAGTCAGCAAATAACTGCTTTGCACTCATAAATTGTATGTATTATTCTTTGGCGTGTCTCTCTGGGCACATCAGAATTTCACAGAATCCTAGAAAGGCTTGGGTTGCAAGGGGAAATTTGTCCGTATAAGATGAAAGAATGCCTGGACATAGTATCTGTCTAGTGTCTCTAGTGTCTTGAGATCCCTCAAAATGTTATGCCCGGCTTCCAGCAACCATGTCAGAATACTGTGGATCTCCAATGTACCTGGGGTTAATCTGTCAGTCCCATAATGACGTGACAGATAATCTAGGGAATTTCAAATGCTCCAACTGGATAACTGCCCATCCTAGCTGCAGGTTACCTGCATAGCATGCAAAAAGCATCTATTTAGTATTTCTTCTCTGAAATTCCCTTTGGAAGATCTTACTTTCCTCACTGACTATGTTGAATTTCAGGGAACATCAAGCCTGAATAAATCATATTCAATCACCAAATGCATCTCTTGGTGCCCACACCCAGCATTAATTTCAGACGGGAAAAATATAAATGTAGATGCCTTCACAGCAAGTGTCTAATAAAGGGTCTAATTTGAAACACCCCAACACATCTGTGACATCGTCTGGGAGTGTGGAAGCCTCCTGTTACACTGAATGAATATCTGGAAAGTTGATGGGTCTCAATTTAATTGCTGAAAACCAGTTGCTAAAACCATTGAGATAACTGAGAATGTATCCTGGAACATACAGGTCATCTCACAGAGAATTTGACACAGGCAGATAGATGGTTGTCCAATATTTGTATGTGTGTTTAGATAAGCTATGTTCAGGCAAACGAATCGTTGGATCTGGAGAGCAACTCAGTTTATCCCACCGTACAGCTGAAGAAATGACAACATCCACTGATGATTTTGGCTAAATTGCAAGCACTCAGTTCGATTTCTTTATCACAGGCAACTAGTGTCATTTGAAATGCATTACTGTAATCTTCCTGGCCTCAAACTGTCACACCAGAAGAATGCGGGTCTCCAAAATATCCTGTGTCTTTATCTTTCCATTGCTATTAATGGACCAATTCCTGTCAATTGCAGCAAGCCTAGATCAGAGATCTCATGAAACAGACCAACATAAAACAAATCAGACTCATCAATGTCTCTAACAAGTCTTGTGTCATACCTACTACTCTGATAGATACATTTTGGGTATTCTGGAGGGTTTTTTTTTTCCAATGAAACTGGACATTGATGCTTACATAACAGATTTGTGCCTCCTTTGTCTTTACTGGAAGTTCAGATAACTAAAGCACTACTGGTTGTGCCATTGAATAAGAAGGTTTTTTACAATTAATGTAGTTTCCTTAAATTACATGATAAAAGGTGTATCCAGGGAGGTGGGGAGTGTGAAGATGTGACAAAACCAAAAAGCTTCACCATAACCCAACCTCCCCTGTATCTTTGATAGCCCAGTTGAATAGAAAACTAACACTGCACGCTCCTAGATATACAGTCTTTTGTATGCTTTCCAAAATAATGTTGCATCGCTTCTTTGCAAATTTCTCTCTAAAAAAAGTTTAGCCTATACACTGACTCATGGAAAAGAAAACTTCTTAGAATAGGGAAGAGTTTAGTCCCTTCCACCTTTGAGCTTACAATCACAACATTAGCAACTAGAAAAAGGAGATTTCTTCACACTCCAAGGAGAAACAAGACTTACAAGTCTTGGTTATGAAGCTGGAAAATTTTATTTTGCATAAATTGCTCTCCTCTGTCTCCACTATTTCCCATAGTCTTGTACACATTTCTACAGTATTTCTGCAGGAGAAACTACCTACATAAAATTAATCTTGATGACATCATGTGGTGCTAGTTAGTCAGAACATTTAAGGAGGATAAAGCACTTTAGCCTTAAGGACTCTTAAAATGAGAATCATTTATTCTCTGTTGTCTTCCGTGAAATGGATTCTTGCTGTTACTAATGTAAAAACCTGCTGCTAAATGTTTTGACTGTACATATTAGCCAGCTGGTGGTTCAGTTCTCACTATTGAGTTGCACAGAACTGAAATAATTAATTTAGCTAAGAAAAGTATATTGTGCTGTACCTTTTGGATTTGTGACTGCAATCTGTAATCACCAGGGAGTTTATTTGGATTTGCAATAATACTGGAGTTGGTAATTTATAACAGAAGAGGACCTCACTATGTAGAGCTTATGAAGCTTGAAGTTTTTCAATACGTTGCAGAACTTTCTATAATATGGATGCTGTTAGCAGCTTACAATTGGCTCAAACATTAATCTGTGTTATCCTAATAACCTGAAAGCAAAACCTGTGGATTTGAAAGGTCTCTTTCTAAGCACAGGTATCCTTAATATTGCCCCTTCATACCTGTATAGCAAGAAATAATTCAAAGCTCGCTGTAGTCAGTGTAAAGACTTCTGCTGACTGTTAAAAGTTCAGACTCAAATTCTCAAGAAAAAGACTGTTTAGCCCAAAGAGATACATTGATGCCAATTTTCATAACTTTTCACGTCATTATTGGTTTTTTTTTTTTTTTGCTTCTGCTTACTCTTTGTGTTGCAATAGGCTTCTAAGAAATGTAATGTGTCAAGACTACCTGACACCTGAAAACTGTAGCCATGCAAATACTGCTATTCAAATATATTCATTCATTATTTGATCCAAGCACTGACTTAGATTTTCTAAAGGAATAAGGGAAAAATAAAGGAAAAAATGGCATACAAACAGGAGATAATCATATATACTGCAGTTCTCCAAAAGACTGCTAGTACAAAGAAGAATATTTGTGACACAATATTCATTATGACAGGCATCGTTTGTCTAGCTTTATTTTTTTGTTTGGTTTTTTTTGTAAAACTTCCCTTATGGTCCAATAAGACATTTATTTATCATTCTTGGACAAGGATTCTCTAGAGAGTGGACCCTCTCAGATATCTAACAGAACCAAGTGCTGATCCCCCCATCCTTGAAGAATTCAAAAGAATAAGAGGATACTCTTACAAAGGCTCCACCTACTGAAGGCTTTGTTTTCTAAATAAAATGTGTCTCTACTCACAGGAATGGCTGGTTGACCTGGTGATTTATTGATTTTACATTAAAAGGATGTGCATTTATGAGGCTTGGCATATGATAGATCCAGTACTGATGCCAGATGAAGAGTTAAAGGGAGTGGACTGTCATATGTCACTGCAAAATAGAGAAAGTGAGAAAGCTGTAATGACATCACTAATGTAATGACACTAATCCCTCTGAAAGGCAGCTGGTTTTTGTTATTGTTATTTTACAGCAGTGAAGAACTTCATAGTTGTGCATAGCTACAGCTTGTTTTTTAATGACATTGTTCTATTTTTTTTTAATTCAATGCTAGTCTGTTAATGTACAATTATTCACAGATGTTTAATTTCTGTTTACAGATGTAAAGCATCAAATTTTAGCAACTTCATTCTTTTTAGTACCAAAAAGTGGTTCTTGAATTGTTAAAGACAGAAAAAAAGGTATTGGCAGTACTCAGCAGACTCTTTCAGCCCAGGTGTGTCATGAGTTTCATAAAGTTACTAAACACTACCCCAATTTAAAAATGTCAAATAGAAAACGCCAGGTATGCCTGTGAACAGCACACTGAATGTGTGTCATAACAAATAACAGAACCACAGAATCATTATGTTGGAAAAGACTCTTAACCGAGAACAACCATCAACACAGCACTGCCAAGTCCACCACTAAGCCATGTCCCTAAGAGCCACATCTGCACATCTTATAAATACCCCTACGGATGGTGAGACTAATTCCAGCATTTCCCTGGGCAGACTGGAAACATGGCTTGACAACCCTTTCCGTGAGGAAATTTTTTCTAATATCCAATGTAAACCTACCCTGGCACAACTTGAAGCCATTTCTTCTTATCCTGTCACTTGTTACCTGGGCGAAGAGACCAACTCACCTTGTTACAACCTTTTTTCAGGTAGTTTTAGAGATTGGTAGAGACTCTCCCCAGCCTCCTTTTCTCCAGGCTAAACATCCTCAGATCCCTCAGCCAGTCCTCATAAGACTTGTGCTCCAGACCCTTCACCAACTTTGTTGCTCTTCTTTGGATGCAAGAAAAGAGTACTGAAAGCGGTACGTTATTTTAATTTTAATATACCAGAAACTATTACTGAAGCATCTTTTTTTTATAGCAAAAGGAAACTAGGAAGAGAGTGGAGCACTACCGTTTTATTGGTCTTGGATGAGTTCATTTTTGGGTTCAACAAGTCAAAGCATTTATTTCTTTAAATAAAAATGCAAGAAAGAAACCCTTCAAAATGTACCAACAAACAAAAAAAAAGTTTTTCTAGCTCAGTGTATTGACTCCAACATCAAGTAAACAGTATCAGATATCCAGAACAAGGAAAATATGTAGTAATAGTTAATTGGAGAGAAATTGGGATTAAGTCAAGCAACGTCCTTGCACCGTACTGGCAGACACACCAATAGAAATTCCTTGATAAATATCTTATATGACAAGGGCACTGAACATTCATACTTCTATTTCTCAAACAGAATCCAAAAAGAAAATAAAGTTACAGAGTTATGTTCTGTTCACAAATCGCTTTTCATAAAGAAAGATGTTTTGAGTGCTTAGATTTTAGATTAGTTCAAAAATTTATATTAAAAGATATACAAAGAAAGAAGCCAAATTATTGTTTGGTGAAGTGTTTATCCATTTTACCCAATAACAGCATTTTGATACTGAATGAACTTAGAGATACTCTTGTAGTCATTTTTCAAAATTTGAATTTAAATAAAACATTCTGGTTTACACTTCATTCAGTATTAAGTCTATATAATAATATCATCCTTGGATGAGAAAATGAAATTTTCCTGTGACAATGTTGAAGGACTTCCATTTATATGCAGATTCTGGCTTTTAAATCAGTGAAAATGCATTTTTTTCAAATCAGAGCAGGAAAATAAACATTGCTTTAAAAAAAAAAAAAAATCCCCCCAAAAAACTCAGGAAGAAAAAATCTCAGGTATAATCAAGCATGAATTAGATTCCAACTGATGAGCAACCCCACCTTCTCATGAGAATTTATTTTATTGCTATTTTTTTACTGACAGGCAGAAAAAATCTCAAAACATCCAATTTGTTTTCTTCTCATTACTTTCCCTCTACCTTATCACTACTGCTTATTGCTCTAAGTTATTAATCCTCCTGACCTCCAAGGCTCGGGACTCTGAGATCATACTTTACTCTCTCTAGGTTTAAAAGTAGTATCTAACTTCCCCCTCTCCATCTTCCACAACATGAAGAAAAGCACGAAGACAAACGTCCCTGGATACTTCAGCTCTTGAACATATCCTAGATATCTCCAGCTTTGATTCACTGCAGTATCCTCATTATGGGACTCCTTGGTATTCACAGAATTATTCCACAGACATCAGTTGAAATTTTTACACCTTTTACATTCACCAATCCAAAACATAAATGTCAATCCATTTCTACTGTACTGTGTCTGCCATGTGCTGGTAAAGCCACCTGACACACCTGACTACTCCAGAGACAACTCAAAAACCCTGTCTACTGTGTTTTGAGCTGCTGTGTCTTTTGCCATTTGATCATAGAGACACTGCCTTTTTCATCTGTCCTGAAGATAATCATCACTCCTTGGTTTTCAGTCCGTATCTCTTTGCCATAGGCTTATTCTTATTGTGCTTGAAAAAGCTGATGGCTCACTTTAGTTATCTATGTAGAGAAGTCTGGTGTCATTTGAGGTGTTTTAGCACATGCAAGATGTTCCCACAGTGCTAACGAGACTTACATTGGACCTCTGTCTCAACCATGCCCTTTTGAAGAAGCATCTGAAGGCCAGGAGGAATAACTGGTGGCATTTCACTGGGCATGAGGAGAATTTATCAGAAAATGTTGCTCTTAAGAAGACATTAAGCATATGAATCAGTTGCTGAAATATAAAGATATGCTATTATTTTGAACACTGTGAGATTGGTCCTTCTGACTGTATCATATCTGCCTAACCTCTGCATGTGTCTTGGGAATGCTGAAACATCTCAAACGGCACACGTCTATTGTTAGGTGGGTGAATTCCCCCCTTTTAATTCGGTGTCTGCAATCCGGAGGGGAAATAACATCCTGAGAATCTGAAAGAATAAAAGCTAACCACGGGCACATTTTTCTCAGCAAAATAGTTCAAACATATTTGATTAACTTTGATAACCATTTAGCATAACAGCAAACAGCAGATAACGACGATTTAATTACAGTGTATTTTCCTAAATCCAAATTTTAATTTAAAAATAAAGCTAAAAGTTTTCCTTTAAGGACAAAATGCAAATATCCTTGCAAATATTCTGTCACTTTAAGAGTCTTGTAGTTGTTCAGGAGTGAACTTCCAAACCAGTGGAGCAGAGAATTTCCCCAAAAACTGGCTCATTTTCTCCCACATTCCATGCCACTCATGATTATGAGTAACATAGAGGGATGAGGAAACATGATGTGTAGGTACCTCAAGGGGATTGGATTTCTGTGAGAGAAGAGTCTGTAATGTTGAATTTTATAGCACTGGTTGCTGAATGACACTGCCACCGTATGCCGTAAGAACTATGGACAATGAGCATGGATTGCTCCAAACAGACCAGTCGCGGCCTCCTACACAGCCAGCTGACAGCACACCAGCTCTTCTGCACTGGAAAACATCTGGGATGGATAGAAACCACAGTCATGGACTAAATGAACTCAACAGCCACTGTGGAGGGAACAACAGCCATTAACTACGGACACAATACCTGTGCTTGTATATATTTATATATGTATGTATTTGTACATAGGTGGAAGGTGTAGGATCTGGGCATGATGTAGATGGTATAGACTACGGGGTGGATAATGTTCTAGTTCCAGCCAGGACAGAGCTCCTTATTTTTTACATTATGCTTCCCAGGGGTAGGAGATTAAAGTACCACTTTCAAAAACATGCCAACCCCACTGCTTGTGTGTGCTGCAGAGGAACACCTTACTGTGGTTAAGCAATAACTTCCAGTCAAAACTACCTACAACAATATGTAACAGTCAGAAAGAGAAGGAAAAATGGGCTTAGACTGGGGTATTAGTCATAGAAAGCACCCCAGCTATTTTAAAAGTGGTAAGGAAGCAGCAGCTTGGTTAACCAAAGTCATAAAACCAATGTTATAAACACTGACTGACCACCTTGCCTTTCATGAAACACTCACTTATCATTTTGTCAGTTACAGTATGGACTTCAAAATATTCAATGTCTGTTCTGGAGTCAGGATTGTTCTGCCATTTCTATGGTGCAGACCACCCTTAAAATGAACAAGGGCCCTTCCTAGACAGAATGGGATGGAGAAACCACAACAATAATATTTAAACTCTGCAATACTTGCCACCAGCACTGCTCGGGGGCATCTCATTTGACTGAAAGTAGAAATATTAAAATACTATAGAAGAGACTTATTCTGTGGATTTTACAGAACCAGTTGTACATGAAAAAAAAAAGCAACTAAAAAACAAACCACAAACCCCAGAAATTATCAATCCAGACAACACTGCTTTGCAGAAGAGATAAACACAGATTCATATATGCCTGCTGCAAAAAGGACTAAGTGAAGAGAGATTTTTCTCTATAGTGAAAATCAAAGTCACTATGAATGTAGACACTTCCTGAGCATCCAAAACCAAAAAATGGGGCTAACTCAAATATACACCTTCATCTTTGTTCCTGAGAAAGACACAGCTCAAGTACCTCCAGTGTAGCATCCAGCATTACTCTACAGCAACATTACAGCATTACATTCCTTCTACTGTCATACTCAGACATTTTATCAAGAAGCCAAATGCAAAATAGGGAGGCTTGTAGCAGGATGAGTAACATTGGACCCTTTAGTTCTAATATCTCAGTGAGTTAAACAGGAATGAGACATTGAGAATAGTGTTGTCTCAGAGGTAAAGTCATTACTGTTTACCAAAAGAGATGAGAAATTTTCCTTTATGAGAGATTGTCTTGTATCTTCTGTGACTTGCAATCTTCTCTGACTGTGTTGCTTACACGAAATTCATAAAAGGTAGAACAAAACTGCTTTCATCAGACTGTTTTGTAAAATGCCGTGTGAAAAGAGCTAGGAGTTGCTCTTTCACATTTAACTTTGTATACACTGTCACTGAAAGTGGCTTTTATATCAATGATCTAAAACATGCAATAACGTGCAGGCCAAGAATTGCTCCAAGTTTACTTTTTCAATTCCATACACTTCAATAAATGTGAAAGACAAATGTGTTCATATTTGTGCAATATTACTCCACAGTAGACCTAAGTTTGTGCTCACACATGCATGCAAATCACTTGGGCTGTATTTTGTGCAGTAAGGATAATTTTAAAAGGGTGAAAACATGCCTGCAATAAAAAAAGAGAAAAAAACGGTCAAATCAATAATAAACAAATTGGAGTTCAACCTCTCCTCTTTTAAATCATCGTTTTAACAAAATCTGAAAGAATAGGAAACCTGATACCTGATGATCTTACATCTCTAAAGCAGAGGGCTTAATGAAAATTTGTGATTGAAAAAGCTCAATGATCAGAGATTTCATGAATATCTGGAAAGAAAAAATTTGAAGGCTTGCTGCTATATCTATAAAATTGGCCTAATATCGATTTTCTGGCGCATTAAAATCTGAAGTGAGCCAAGTTTAAATCTGAGGAGTTTGAAAAGAGTGCCACAGCATTGGCTATTTTATTGTAGATCAAAATAATCTCATTACATGTCTCATGTGTTTGGGTTCCTTAATTGTCCTCAGTCACATACAAGGAGAATGTGTCTGAAGTCTTGATGCATATAGTACTGGAGTCCAGCTGTGATGAAGAGCCATTAAAATCTCATTGGCTGCATAATGTTATACTTAAAACACAGCAGAAGCATTTTGTACCAGCCAGATACATTACAATATCTCTCAGACTGGGGAGCATTGATAGTATTCAACATAACAGAGGCTAATGCGTTAACTGGAATGTAAAAGACTGTACGAAAATAACCAGAAAATTAGTATTTAATCTATTCTGTTTCTGCTAAGTGAAATCTGCATCTGGAAATCCAACAGTGAGACACCCAGTATTGTGATCCTTTGACCATTTTCGAGACTATGAGAAGCAATTTCAGTGCCTGAAATCTCCTGATATATGCACAAATAGAAGTGGAGTAATGTCTCCATACACTGCATCCATAAATTAAAAAAAAAAAAAAAAAAAGGGAAAAACAAACGCCAGCACAGAAATTTAGGTAGAAGACTCTGAACATGGAAGGAATGACATGTCCTCAAAACATGAAGAAGAAATAGCTTCTATTATCATGGGATAGTGGCAACATCATTCTTTCTGGCTGCGATCACTCTGATACATTGTGGTATCACTGTACCTAACTTTAGATACCTGTGACATGCATCTGAGAGGCTTCATCTTCATTTCTTGTACAGTCAATAGAGAAAAGGAGCCACCTGTAAGATGCATTCATCTAACCTATTCTAGATTAGGAAATATGCTGTACCCTGAGAGTTCCTATTTCTCTCCACTGACTATCAATGGAGTTGAGACAATTTGCTCAGATGAAGTCATCCATACACTGGCTGACATCCTCACTCAAAAAAAAAAAAAAAAAAAAAACAGAGAGAGAGGGAGAGAGAAGGAGAGGGAGAAAAGGAGAGAGAGAGAGAGGAACCAAAAGGTAGAGAGCACAAGGAACTAAGCTAAATGGAAAAAGGTGACTGTGAAAGACTAGTGATTAATGACTCGAACATTGACCACTTGCAGTACCCATCCAGGTTACTCTCCTCCCAAGCACAAGGACATTCACACGCGCTATGACAGTATTCATCTCAGCTGAGGGGCTATAATGGGCCATGATTGACTATGCTGATGTAAGAGGCTGCAACATCTTAGCAGGTGTCAAGGACTCATGCGGGCATTGAGGCCACCTACCCTCAGCATAATATAAACCCTTTGGACCTGATGCTGGTTGGACTCTCCTTCTACCACTTCATGCCCAGTCTGCAACCAGAGACAACTAGAAAAGGACCAATGGGATGTTGTTGGAATTTATGGAATGGTGATTTTTTTTTTTTCTATTTCATTTGTATATCTGTTGCTCTCTTTCTCTCCCAGTTCTTGCTTCTCTTTTCCCTATCTATCCCTCTACCTCACATTTACAGTCAAATAAAAATCTGCACTATTGACTTTGGCATATGGTCTCAGTTGTACCTTAATTTAGGCAGAGACATCTCTCTAATAATTTTAATAATTGGATCTTAACACTAACCCTTAATATTTAAGTCCCATGTAAAGAAGAAAGAGAATCATCAGGAAGTGGGAACAACAGCAACCAACATAAATACCTTAATTAATAGAAAGTGATAGGTCAGTGTTTGAATGGCTTCTGGGAAAAGTATGGACAGGTTTGCCATGATAAGCCTTTGGACCAAAGTTCAAATTCCTAAGGACAGCCATTTCCCTTAACTTTGTGCCAGGTAAAAAGTTCTGTGTCACCACTGAGGTCGCAGATGAACACTAAGGGCCCCAGCACTCGTCCCCTAGCGTGTTGGGTACCCTCTCTTCAGCAGCTGCCTGCTGGGCATCGAGCCACTGATCACTGCCCTTTGAGCCTCATAGCCCAGACGATTTTCTTCCCACATAGCAATCAGATTAGGCAGCCAGGGTCTCCTCAGCTATCAAATGAGAACACTGTGGGAGATAGTGTCAAAAACCTTACCAAAGTCAAGGTATATTACCTCCACGGCTCTTTTCTCATCTGCAGAGCCAGTCATTTAGTTGTAGAGGCAATCAGGTTGCTCAAGCATGATTTGCCCTTGAATGCCTGCCGTGAACACTTGCGGTGCCTGAATGCAGCTGGCCTCACAGTCTTTTAAATTTAACACCTGCAAACTGACAATCTCAGTCCTGCAAAGCTGTTGAACCCCAAACTGATGTTGAAATGGCACAGCCAACACCTGCCGCACTTCAGGACATCCTAGATTTGTATTCTTTTTTTTCAGAGCGCTATTTCTAGGGATAGCAACAGACTCTGAAGAACATACTTGCAAATTAACAAGCAGCAACAGAAATACTAAATTCCTAAATACCTCCACATCTCATTCTTTGGGGGTGTCTTTTTATTTCCAAAATCAAGCCTTAAAACTAAATAAAACTAAATAAAACTACTGAGTAATAAAACCAGAAAGTGTTCTTAGAGTCATTCAGATGTTCTAAATATTAGTTATGAGACATCTGATTAAAAGCATTTCTAACTGCAATTTTCTGTGAAAAAATGATAACATCTGTTCATGTTTACAAGACTACACAGCTACACATAATACATTTACATCTGGGACAGGTTTCCAGGTTACATAAAGGTATATTCAAGTAATTACTGTTGGTATTTTTGTCAATGCCATCACTTTTATTAAGATATTCTTCATGGAGCATTTTCAAATATCAGGTTTCATTGTTTCCATTTAAAATAGAATGTTTTGAAGTTGTGTCAGGGCTACCATAGAAGACATGCATTTCTGTCTTTCAGAGGCAAAGAGAAACAGATCAGTTACTGAACAGTAAAGGTCAAAGCATAAATCAATCATTCCACTAATAAGCCATCTTCAAGCTGTACAAGGAATAGAAGAACATTTAGCTTCGTATTCTCTACACATACAGTTTAAGAGAAAAGGTTCAAAATGACATCTGATTCCCATCAGTCCTCTGAGAACAGGGCTTTAAGATGCTGGATAGCTCAGAGCTAAGTGCTATAACAGGCAGGCGCTAGGTCAGCCAGCAAACTAATAACAGATATTTTATGCTGTCAGTTGAAAGAATGGACATTTAAGTGTATTTGTAGTATCTGCAAACAAATTTCCTATCATCTTCATCTGTTGAAGACATAGAATACATGTATTTTTCCATCCTTCTGTTTGTATTTACTTTTCCTAAACATTTCTGACCATAGGACTAGGTCACTCCTTTGCTCAGTATACCTGTGCTTTTGCATCTGGACTCACTTGTGGTCCTGAGATAAAACGATTGGTTTTTCCTTTTCTATTCTTTCTTTCTGTTGTTAGATATGGCACTGGTTTTCCAGTTCTGTATAGAATTATGGTAAATATAAAGCATTTGGCAACTGAGCAAAATTTCTAAAAGAGAAACTGTATTTGAAGCCCTTACCTACAGAACTTATAGTCAGGAAGTTCTGCCCAGCAGATAAGAAGTGCTGGAAAATATCCTGAATTTTAATATTCCTAATTTACAGTTAGCTCACTACAGAATGGTGTCTTGGTGCCTTGGGCAGACTTTACGGTTAAAATCAAAACCCAGCCGGTCCTAGTGAAATAACATATTTATTTGTTCATTTTGGAGAAAGTTTGAGGAAATAAAGTATGCGTAGCCTTTTACTGTTTTAGAGGTATACTAGGCACCTTAATAACCAGAAAACAGAGTGGTCACTGCAATAATGGTACTCATGGAAACAATTTTAGTTCCAGACAATCTTAAATGTTTTCATGAGAACTGAATCTAAGAAGGCAACAAGCCTACTGCAATTTGGTAACAGATCTGAAATTGCTTTTTTTGATAAATAACTGGGGTTCAATGATCCACTTCAGCTATGGGAAGCTGTCATGAAGTTGCAGAGCAGAAATGTGATATGAGAGCAGTATTGTTTTGAAAGATCAGTGATTAGAGGAGGTTATGGTAGAATTTCAGCAGCCTAATTAGTGATGTTAGCAGTATATCCCAAAGAGCTTGTGTCAGATAAAGAATAGGGTTGTTTTTTTTTTTTTACAAATGAATCACCTAATAATCACCTGGATGAAGGACTAAGCAGCACAGTAATTAAATTTGTAGATTATTTCAAAATGGGAGGTGTTCCTACAACTTATACAAAAGGAAGACAAAAAGCCTGTAATGACTGAAAATAAAAATTGGCAGTCACTAGTCAAGTAGGTTCTATCTGGAAAAATGCAAGTGAATGCATTAAAGACTAATGAGAAGAAAATCAACAGGAATACTTGGGAGAAAATTATCTGAGGATAGTAAATGTAATGTGAATGTGTAACACAGTGTTGCAGCATGGAAAAAAATCCGTTTCATTTCAAAAAGGAAAGGATATTGTACATGAGAAACCTCTTTTATGGCAACATGGTGCACTCACTGAATATCGTGTATAGGTCTGGACATTTCTACAGCAAAAATCTGAACCGAAAGGAATTTACTAAAACGTAAAAAAAGTGCCTATGAAAGAAAATCCAACTTATGAGATAAAATAAAAAGAATGTTTGCTTACAGCAAAAGCTTGGATCAATGAAAATTAAGAAAAACTGTGTCTTTCTCTAAAAATTTTATGGCATTAACATCAAGAAGGTGGGGATATATATAAAGCCTGAGAAAATGCAGATGAAAAACAGCCCTTGTTCCATTTGCAATTTTGTCACTACCAAATTTTGTGACATCAGGCGAGTCAGATTGCCTTTAGGTGCCTCAGTTTCTTTATCACCTCTATAATTACATGAACATTGTAAGAAATTTTTTTTTAATTTCACAGAGAAGTTACAAGAATTTAATTAACTAATCTTTATTTAGATTATTTTGAAAATGTAAGAGAAAATATAAATAGCAGAATGAAAGTAAATAGAGTGAAAAAATATGTCTGAGGTACTTCTACATACAAAAAGAACTGTAAAGATCTGGATAGGTTAAACTGTTTGAAAATTAGCATCCTTGTGGTGCAAAGATTTAGAGATACGTGATTCACATTCTCATTTAACACCTATGATTTCCATTCTCCGAAATGATCTTTGGCATATTCTTCCCTCCGTGAATAATCTGTATGAAGTCTTTCCATGTGACTAGAGAGAATTACGTATTTGGTTAAAACATGACAACGCAGCACAGCTCTGCAAAATCTGACTACAAATTTTCTTTTCAGCAGAGTGTTTTGAGTCTAATTTCAGAAAGGTTGAAGCAGATGCAGAGTTGAAAGGAAGCCCTGTTGTTCAGAGAATGGATATACACTTCATAATTGTCTTTTCTGATAGTGGATAGGTAGGGGATAGTAATTTTCAAACCATGTTTATTTACCTACTGAATTATAATTGCTAAACCTGTTTTCAACCTTTCTTCATATCTCACCAAAGAAGACATGAAGGCATTAACAGGAAATCCTGACAATCCGTAAGCATGTTCTACTCTCAACAGTTAAAATATTACAGATACGTTTACAGCAGCATCAGAAATAGTTCTGTTTCTTCACTATCTGTGTGACTAATCTCAGAAGCATGCTTTCACGACCAATGTGGCCTTGGAAGTGCTCTACTGTCTAGACATTTCTAAACTAATATCTAAATTCCTTCCCAAATGACACTGAACTCTTTGGAAACAGATTATTTTCTTTCCTCTAGTCACACAAACTGGGATCATTACTCCAAACTTTCAGCTGCCCTGGCCCTGGTTTACTTGATACTTAAGCTGGCACACAAAGAGAAGTGAGACTTATTCAAAAGAGAACTGCCCTCCAAAAAGGAACAGCATAGTAACATATAGCATAACAAATATAACAAATAACACTATTGTCTAATTAGAAAACGTGGGCTGTTCCCATTGTAAAGCACAGTATGTCTAGATAAAACCTAGATCTATTTCCTGAAGAGGCTCCAGGCCAAAGCCCCAGCACCATGTGAATGTGATACTCCATTAACTCACACATGTTTTGCAAACAGAAGCTGAGAAGAAACCTTTTAGCTGTTGCAGAACTTGCTGCACTTGTTCGCAGATGGTCTATTAGCGAATTCGATAGTGTGCTGTTTCTCTGGGTAGTCTAATAAAGTCTTTCAAACAGACTAAGTGCTAAGGCATTGGTGGGAGCTGCGTCTGGCCCTCTCCTAGGAGCCTGAAACCTGCATTAGTACTTTGATGTTTCTATGTCACAGCTAAACACAAGCAGACAGCCAAGCACCTACTTATTGACTCCTTCTGTCTCAAAATTTCCACCTCCTAATTTTGTTACTCCCTTGACAGTATTTTGTTTTCATCTCCAAGAGTTACTTGCCATACTACGTGGACAGATCACTCAATTTTCACCTCTCTCTTTTTATCTCTTCCACCCCTTTCTTTTATCTGAAAGAACCACAGTGCATTTTTGCTGAATTTACAAGCTAAGCCAGTTTAGTTGGTTTAAAGTTGACTGGTGGTACGCATGAACATCACAGTAAGGTGGCCGTACGGCTGACCCTAACCTTCAGCATCTACAAGTCTTGAACAATAGGAGTTTTAACTATAACCAGACTACACATGTTTATCATATTAATGAAGGAAATTTCAAGTAGGGAGGATATCAGCTCTGAGTAGCAAAGGGAGATTTTACAAAGAATTTTCAAAAACTCTACACAAGTTTTAGGCAAGGAAAACAAAGGTCATTGATTCAAATGAGTAACTTCAGGCAGTATCATAAATCTTTGCAAGCAGAAATAATTTTACTTTTTTTCTTTTTCATTGGTAGTTTGTTATTTTAAATTACTTCTAATATTTTGACCTAAAAATTTACTTGTTACAAAGATGCCTTGTTCTTCCCTTTTATCTGTGCAGCGTTTAGCCATCAGAAAATTATTTTGCTACCTGTATGTCTAGTAATGATACAACACGAAAAATAAAAGATCAATATTTATCTCCTTATGTAAAACGAATTGCACTGCACAAACTCGCAAGCAATATTAGCACCTGAGTCTTAATTTGAGAACTGCCAATCCCCTGTCCAGGGATACCTTGTTTTGCACAACTATACCTCTGCATTAGGGATGCACAGATCATCCCTGTAAATGGTCACTCTGTCCTTTTTCCCCCTATTGTTGTATATGTTTTTATTCCAGAGATTACATAAAAAGCCTCTCACATCACTGCTATTCAAAAATTAAATATGGTTTATAGCTTTCCTAGCTATGCTTAAAATTGTAAATAAATAAATACAATACAGATTATCAATAAGGGCATTGTCAGTCTGCATAGTAACACAGTTTCTATTTAGGGAATTTGCAAAAACAAGCATCATTACAGATGCAAATTAAGGAGATTAAGACATTCAGAAATTTTAGTCAAACCAGGGAAGTGCTATTGTCTTTATGCCGTGCTAAGAGTGTTTCCTTTCAAGCTGTGCATTTGAAGGCCTTATTACAGATACTCCCTATATTCTGAAGTCCCTTCCGACTTGAAGAGGAAAAGCAGGTGCCAGGAGGAGGGCAGATTTATGTCCTAGATACTATTCCATAACAACTAAAACTCCCTGCTGGTAAACAATCCTCAGGCAACAGCCACCTACTCCTGTTCATATCTTTAGACGATTCACCAGATCCTGCAACTTTCAACAAATAAATCTCTAGGCTGCAATGGCAATAAAGCCCTGTGGATTGCCCAGTGAGAGACCTTTGCTGAGGTGGCCTTCAGGTTTCAACATTTACCCATTCTTTCATGGGACTAAGGCCACCATAAAATTATAGTCAGTCCTCATCTGTCCTTTTCTCCCCTCTGAACTTCTCTTCCTCTTTTCATCGCTCTTTTTCCAGGCACCTCTTTAGAAACAGATGAACAAAACCATTTCCTCCTAGGCACAGCACTGCAACAGCGATAAAGTTTCAGCAAGCAACTTACTGATGCGTAAGTAGAAAACCAGATCACGCTAGAAAAACGCATCTCTCAGCAACACAGCTACATAAATCACCAGCATAGCCCAGGTGAAGGTGAGGATAAAGAGTTTCATTTCAAAGGGCTTTTTTTTCAAATGGTGGGCACAACATTGCTTTGGCTTGTTGCATTTTATTTTATGCATTAGCTGAAAATGCAGTTGATCCTCATGCAAAGTCCTGGCATTAAGCTTGCATATACTTAGGCCCAGCACAGACTTATCCTTGGGCTAAGAACAGAACAAGGATTTCTCTAGTTTTATGTAGACGTGGATTTCCATGCATATGAAAGAAAGCAGTTCAAAAAGCCAGTCACATCAAGGAAGAGAATGCAGGAATGTAAGATGCCAGAAAATCCAAATAAATCACTATGCTTTTAGGGTTCCCTTTGAACAGTTAAGCATTATATCATCCTGGCATGTATCATACTGTCTCTCTGGCTCTGTTGTTAGAACTGGTTGATTATTACTTCAAACAAACAGTAAAATTTTTTTCCTTTCCAAGAACTACATAAAAATAGAGAAAAAGAGAATTCAGGTACACTCAGATTCCTGAGACCAGTAGTACCTTTCTTCCTTCCACAAGGAGCATTGCTGCAGAGCCATTTGGAAACTTCTTTCCAGTTCTCTTTTGTTTTCCAAAATCTCTCTTATTTTCACTGTATTTTGTTTTGGCATAAAAAGAAGTTGTTGTACAAGGGTATGCAGACAGGTCCTGATCCAATGATCCCATCTATATGGAGATTACATGACACTGAAACTGCTAAAAATATTAAAGATATGGCCATATTTACTCAAGGAGCATGATGCTATAAAATGTGAGGGGTAGAAAAGTCCGCTGTGGGGTAATTTCCAATCTAATAAATTCTTAATTTAAATTTCCTTAATGATCGCTTGATATTTAACTTCTCATCGATACACAACTAGATTAGAATGGTTCAGCATCTACACATGCAGTTAGACTTAAAATTCAATGTGTGAATAAATAAATCACAACTTTTAGAAGCTGAATACCAATATGCATAAGTACACAGTGACCTTTTAAAATGTATGCTTTGGTATGAAAACAGGAAGCTGAATTCCAAACATCAACTGCATGTAGGAAAAGGATGTCTCTGGGCATTGAACTAAAAAGCAGATTAATTTCAAAGCTGTAGCTCTCCACTTGCTGTAGCTCACTAGGCAGCAGATCCCAGCTAGCTGGGTTTGGGAAGAGCCCAAAAACGATCCTGAGATGTCTAGGGCTCTGGGATCCATTCCTCATAGCCTAAAAGTATCTTCAGCTCGTGGCCTGTACTTTAACTTCTTTAGGCAATTGAGAAGGTGAGACAAGGTTTCCCCTGCAAGTTATTTAATGATAGATTAAATTAATTTGTTATTTACTTGTCGGAGTGCCAGGAAAGTTATGGAGATACATATAACAGTAGATATTGAAACAAACATTGCTTTCTTGGGAGTGTTTCAGATTTGTTTGTAAAGCTGACCAAGTGTTAACATCAACAACTTGTAAAAAAAAAAAAATGCAGTGCTGATGTTTTTCACAAATTCAGAGAAATTCACTGTGCCATAAAATATACTGTTGGAAAAGATTTAGTAATAATTTGTTTCTTCATTTTTAATTGCAACATGTTGGGTTTTTCAGCTGAAAATAACCTTTAGCACTCATTTGAAATATTTCAAAATACCTGATTTTACTGAAATTCAAAACAAAATCTGTACAGTATTTTGTTGACATGAAATACATGTCAAATTTCAGCTTCAAATCTTGCTTCTTGCTTTGTGGTGATTGAAACAAGGTGTTTTCTTCAAAAATTGTTCCCAGCTTTTGACAATTAAACAACCCAGATTGTCTACATTTGCTTAGTCTTAATAGCTAATTGCTCTAAGAAAACAGTAGATTTCCTAGTCTGCATACCCACACATGCATTCATTTTTTGTTATTCATGTTTTGAAAGCTTGTTGCATTTTTCCCCTTAAGAGATTTTATATGCTCCAAAACCTAGTTCACATCAAGCAGAAATCACCTCGTCTTCCACCTACCAAACTTGGATTCAACTTTTACACAACAAGCTTGTATAAATTGATGCCTTCCTTAAGCTGCACACCCCTGTGAAACTGCTTCAATGTCAGAAGAAGGAAAAAGGAGATAACAACAGAATTGATTTCCTCAGCACAGTTTTAGCACCTGTGCAAACCAGTTGCTCTTATCAGGGTAAAAACTAATTCGCATACATTGTACCCACTCACTGATGTTAGTATTCAACAAGTACCTGCTCTTGCCTTTTCCTGGCCATGATCTTGCTGAGATTTCATTGACTGAAGATGTCCTACATTTCTGAAATGAGTTGTTTTCACCTCCTTCCAGCTTTACATATGTCTAATGTTTTCACTACGAGTGTAGTTCTTCAAGAGCAAGGACAGCCTTTTAGCTGTGAGCTGATGAATTTCCTGACTCAGGAATAGTGAATGGCTTCTAGATGCTCCCATGATAACATAAAAGAAGTATCAATTGACAGTAAATAATTTCACCGAGGAATGTTAAATCAAGAACTTGCCATTTATTAAAGAAGGTATATTTCAGGCCTTAAGGTTTGGTTTTATTTTTATTAAAAGTCTTGGTATAGATTGAAAGCAGACTTCAAGCAGCAATGGTGTCCATCATCTGTCTCTCTACCATCTGAAGACTCTTCCACAGAAGCTGCATCGTTACTCCTCTCAGATTGTTCCTGTAAGCCATATACTGTTCTTTACATGATTATAGTTTAACAAATAGCTCATGACAGTATTTTTGGACCTCTCTCTCTCTCTCCCTCACTCCCCACACCCCCTTTGTCAGTTCATCTCCTCCTCTATGCTTTGCCCTTGCAATATCTGCTGTTAATGACTGAAAACTGACCTGTGCACTGCTGAAACACTTGACATTTCAGCACTATGTCATTCTGAATGCATAAAGCACACGGGTTGCAACTAGAAGAAAATTAAAGACTTTATTTCTGATAAAGCTTACAAACCAATATATACATATCCCAGAGTAAACATGTGATGCATATACAGTAAACACATTAAGCAACACCATTTAAGTATAACTTTGAAAAGATGGGGAAGTTGAAAATAAAGATTCCTATTCATGTAAAAATCCTAAGAAGTGAATGAGTGGGAACTGTATCAGAAATATTCAGAAAAATAATCCACAAAAAACCCATTATGGAGAATCATTAAAATTCAGCTTTTCAAGGTGTTTAGGAAAACTGGAACATTTCAATAATATAGATGCCATGCATTGTTTTAAGTTCAAAGATTTCAGAAACAACACCTGAACGTTCACGCACAGTAAAACAAGCAAGAAATACTGCAGTATGGATAATCTAACGGGGTTTGTGTCTTGGTGATCTGTATTTATTTCGCCTCTGGCAGCCTGGCCAGCAGAAACCGCACTCCTCAGGGTGGTGTCACATTTAACACCAGCTCAGTGGTGACTGTGGTGTTACACTAACCAGCTTTGCCAGCCCTCACCAGCACCCAGTGGGGCTGCCCACGCAGAGAGGGATTGCTGCTGCTTTCTACCAGCACCCACACAGACGAGAGATTGCACTCTGGGAGTCTAGGCAGCATATGTTTATTTTTACTTCTCAGCTGTTGTTATAGAATGAGAGCTAATGTAAAGCAAGTGGGGAAGACTTGAAAAGCAATACCTCTGTGCCACATCTTTCCTAACTTCTTCCCGAATATCTGGTAGCTCTGATTTATATATCCAATTTTCATAGTTGCCACTAAGTACAAGTGGACCTTCATATGCCTGTTTTTAAGTTATCTCTAAAAGTATTCTCATGGCACATAGGCATTTAGGCATATAGCTCCCTTCTGTCCCCATCTTACTGCTGAAAGTGACATTCCTCCCAGATGCTGTGAAAGTGGCAGTCCTCCCAGAAAGTGACCGTCCTCCCAGAAATACTCTTCCCAGAAAAAGTGACAGTTCTCCCAGATACTGATTCCATGATGACCGGGACATTCATATACCCCTCTCATATACCCCTCTCATATACCCTTTTATACAGCTTTGCATGTATCCGTAGTGCTTTTAGCCCACATACTTGTAATTCCCTGAGTCTGATAACTAGCTTAGACCCAAAGTTCTGTTAAGCCAAGAGACTAAACATCTTGGAAACCTCAAAGTTGAGTCAAAAAGCCCCAGACACCAAGGTCCTCTCCAGAACACATTCTGTAAACAAAGATAGGCCCATCCAGGGGGAAGGTTCCTCAAGATGGGGGCTTCTCTTGAGCCTCTCACTGGGGAATCTTTGATATGCTAATTTGCAAGGTCCATAACTATACGCGAATTATCCTGCGTGTGTATTTTTGGGGTGGGCATCCTGGTGTGCATCTTTCAGGTGTGCATTTTCAATGTGCATTCGGGGGTGCTTTCTACCTGGATGTGGTGCACCAGAGGATCCTTAAATAAATACCGAGGTAAAACCCTTATTCCCCTCTAACCGTGTTTGGCTTTTAATTCTAAGCCCAGGGAAAGGCAACAACACTCCTCCCAGAAAAAGATGCTATTCCATCTTTTTCTGGTAAACCATAGAGCAGAGGTAAAAGCAAAAAAAAGGAAACTTTAATTGAAAATAAACTCTAAAAAGTCTTTTAGATAAGCAGAGGAACAGGGATAGAGATTCATTAAATAATTTTTCAGTATTACAGGAACCTTTTCATGATATACTAAGTTTCTTTTTAATTTCCCAGTTGTTTGGACACACAGGCAAAAGAATTAGGGAAAGAAGGTCAGCAAAAAGATAACAATGCCTGTTTATTACAGTCAAGGGATTGATCTAAAAAACAGTATTTCTGCATTTAATGAGGGTTGAGGACAACAAATGAGAAATTATTAGACTACAGTTCCTATTATCCAAAGTGCCGGCAATATGTATGAATACCCTTTTTTCATAGCTTGGGTTTTATATAAAGTCCCTATTTTTGATTCTCACAGCATGGTTTTGTCCTTGCTGTGTGACAGGTAAGCACCTACCATCAGAGTAAGAATCAGTTATGGGTAAGAGAGTCTCCAATGAACGATTGCAAGAAGACATCAGTATTACGGACTTCAGGCTGAGTCCATTATTAATTCTATTCTTGTCCATATGCACATGAAACATCTTTAATCGCAGGGGTTTTAGTAATTGTAAATCAGTAATTTTACTTATGGGTTGATATTTTTAAGGATTGGACACTTAGAAAACGATTTTCATCATAAAATATTAAAAACATACACTGTTCAGAGCTTCACTGAAGATTAAATGCCATTTGAATTCAATGGGATAGTGTTTTTTTCAACCAATGTAAGATAATAACTGACCTCTATGGTGCCTGCCTGCCTCAATATTTTAAATGTCTTTTTCCCTACAAAATACTGTATTAAAAAAAAAAAAGAGAGGATCACTTCTGCAAAAGAGGCAAACACAGCACAAAAGAGAGCCTCAAAAGTATTTTAGATGTTTCACTCCTTTATTCTGTTCCTTGGGGTGAAATTTATCCGAACAAATGTATAAGTAAGTGCAAAGTATAGGCATCTATGTCATAACTAAATAACCTTTCTAATCCATATAGAGAAATAAGTACTACAGGGAAAGATTTTTCCAGACCTGTTTGAGGTGTAGACTTTACTCTAACGTGACCTGCACCTCTCATTCCCTGTTGACTACTGAGGGAACACACCATATCATGGACATGAACCTACAGGAACACTCCATATCATGGACATCTAATTGTCAGCAAGGCAAATTCTGCTTTCTATTGCATGGGAAAAACACTGTATCCCTGCCCTCTCAAAGCCTGTTTAGGTTTGGCTATACCTGGACAACATGCTTTCTAACGAGACATATTTGAGAGTGGGTGATGCCCACTCCAGCTCAGGGTAGCAGCTCGTCTTTTGCTTTGCAGTTTCATAAACTTGATGCAGCTGGTTAGAAAATCACTGTTCCTCTGACCAGCTGCACTTAGCAAATGAAACTGAGGAAGGGCAGAGCCCATCCAAATGCACAAAGTCCACTTCCAACTGCAGGGAGTGTGCAGAAGACACCCATTCTCCAGCCTTTCAGTACTGGACTCGGCCAGGTTACAGGAATTTGCACCCCTGACTGGAAACTGTTCTTATTACTAGGCCAATTATTCCTATCCAAGTTTTGTAGGCGTGCCACCTCTCCTCTTTTGGTTAATTAAACAAACAAACAAAAAATAGCTTTAATGCAGTTCACAATTTTTGACATAATATGTGAAATTGATAAACAGTAATGTCAAGGCAAATCCTACAGGCTTAGAGCCTGAAATTGTTTGCAGGCCATAGAAGTTTCTCTTGGACTATTATCAGCTCTGATAGGATTTTGATCAGGTGTAGAATATTTTATTTTCAAATTAGTGTTTCCTGTCAAATTTAAGGTATGGCATCTCTTATTAAAAATCTCTTTAATGCTTAGAAACTTGTGCCAGATGTCCAGTGAAGGCTTGCAAGCCGTCACATGCTACAAGTCAACAGATGTTGCATATTTTTAAGGCTTCTATTTGCTCTAAGGTCTGTATTTTGGCAAACACAGAAGTTATGTAGTGTGTTAAACCAGTAGATGAATTATATGTAAACTGTGGCCCTGCTAGCACTGTTACAGCCAAGCAGTTGCGGATTTTAAAAATCCACCTGTCCTGCAATGGATTTTGCATTTGATACGAAACACATTGCAAAGCAACACTGAAATCTTGTAAAAGAAACAAAGGAAAAAAAAAACCAAACCACCACCATCTTGCCCAGACCGAAGCCCCAGAATATCTGGTAACTCAGCTTTGGTACGGTGTAGCCTACATGCTGCCTCAGACATGGCAGCACTAGAATAATATAAGTATACATCTGTCTGACTTTCCCACACTCCAGAGAAGCTTCCGGCCTCCCAAATAGGTCTGTGGAAAAGGCAGACCTATGACTTCCTGCTTCCAGAAACCAAACAACCAAGCCAAAAATCTTCATGTGGAAACCATGCCCTTTCACTTTGGATGCATGAAAAGCAAAGCATTAAAAAAATATCTTGCTGGAAGTTCATCTGCTGACCACGACAGCACCAGTGTACAAGCGGCCTTCTGTGTTGCTGTATTCCCTGTCTTCTGCAGAAATCCACTGAGGTCAGGGAGCCTATAGATATGAGCTAAAGCTCAAGGCAGGCTGGCAAGCTGGGCAGCAAGAATAGGAGGAAGAGGGAGCAGAGGGCAGGAGCAGAGGGCAGGAGACTTACACTGGCCATGCAACTGAACTTCAGTGTATTCCAACTTCAAGCATGTCCCTTAGTTCACTTTTCACACCTTTTTTTTTGCCAAGTTTAATGAAACAGTTATAGCTGGCTATAATAATTCATCTGTTTGAAAAGTTCTTACTTTGTTAGAAACCAACTTCACAAAACATATTTTTTTCAGCTCTAGTATCAAGGAAAGATTCAAACCTGCTATCTTTCTCCAAGTTCTTTCATTAATTGTGCAAGAAGAGGGAATACAGGGTGTCTGGGATGTTAGCTATTCTTGCAGGTATTATTTTCGGAGATCATCTGTGAAACTTTCTTTGCTGCCCTGTAATTTACACCACTACTGCTGGTAATGACTGTAAGATATATAAGCGCACTAATGGGTATGGATCACTGTTCTCCTAGACTGCAAAAAAAAGGAGCACGGGGAATGATGACACTGTATGATAGATCAATGCGGCTGCAGATTGGTCCTTAGGCTATTCAGGTTATTTTCCTTATAAGGCATCATGCCTCGCCTGAAGGCTATCCATATCCATTCAAGTTCATGATAGCTATTCTTAGACATTCGTTCATTTTTAACATCATAGCTAAGATTGCTACTGTAATTTTTAATGAGAATGAGGAGACAGTGTGTCTTTTATCAGGTTCAGATCTATTTAGCTTTAATTAAAACTCTTTGTTATATTTTTTTTTCCTATTCTCATTCAAAGGATTAGTGAGAAAATGTCACTGAACAGTTACTTGTCTCCTCATTAACATTCATGACAAAACCTTCCGGCCGGGCTGGTTTCGGCTGCTGATGGAGCAATACTTAAAAGAAATTGGCTTGTGTGTGAAACAGCTGCTCAGCAATGTCACTATGCAAGGGAATTGGTGATAATAAGATGATACTATTACAGCTACACTGGGAGCATAATATATTTTAAGCTACTTTCAGGCACACAGTGGAGGTCCAAGAACTGGAGCATGACTACTTGTGTGTTGTTAGGAATAGGGAACAGCTGACATTATGTGTCTGCTTATATGGGTTAGTCTTACACAAAGCCTTGAGGTAAGAGAAAAATTCATATCTGCTGGAATTCTTCATTTCCTGTGTGTTTCCTATCTGCCGGAAAGGCTTTTTGTTCCTTTTCCTAGTGTTTGGAAGGGTTTGTGTGTCCCATTGCTGAAACAGGTATTGCACTCTGCTAGGACCATTGAGCACTTGTTGTTTCACAGTAACTTTTCTCATTTCAAGGCTTTATTATTTGGCAAGATTCTTAGGAGAAGATTCCATGGATCCTCATGCACCTATTAGTAAAATTCCAGATACTGATTTTGCTTGAAGTGACCATCCAGTATGTCAACGCAATGACAAATGTGCAGATATACGTATTACAGATGTAAACATCTGCACATAATGCTCAGCCAAGAAACAACTGGCAGCTGGCATTATGTTGTGTAGTGACTTATGCTAATGCGCACCACTTGTCTACAACATGGAAACTGAATGAAAAATTATATTGTCAGATCTTTTGTTCTGAGACATTGCTGACCCTCATATACTGAGGAATAAATGAGTCTAAAGAATGGAGCAGTTTAAAGTCCCAACACAGAGACGGCCCTTTAGAAATGTGGAGTACAAATTAATAAGAAATGAAAGATTATAAAGGGCTTTAGGATGTAAGAACTGATTGACAGTTAAAAGAAAGGTATATTTTTTTCTGAGCATAGCTGGTTCCAAATCGCTTAGTAATTTCTAAAGTTCTCTGTTACACATTTCCTCTTCAGCTTCTATTGCTTTTAGTTATTACAGAAATTTAGTTCTTGTAGAGATTTGGAAGTACTGTACTTTAGGTGAAATGAAATATAAAACTGACAAAGAAATTATGTAGGAACATTGCCAGCAGGCTGAGGGAAAGGAATCTTCATCTCAGCTCAGCATTGATAAGGCTTCACATGGAGAGTTAGGTCCAGATCTGCACTCCCCAGTACAAGAGAGATATGGACACACTGGTGCAATCCAAGCCGGGGCAGTAAGATGATGAGGGGATTGGACTGCCTATTCTAGAAGCAGAGGCAGAGAGAGCACAGAGAAGAAAAGGCTCAGGGGATTTCATCAATGTACATAAATATCTAGTGGGGGGGATATATAGCCCAGTGACAAGACAAGAAGCAGTGGGTACAAACTAAGAAAAACAAAATAAAACAAATCAGGAAATTCCATGTAAACACAAGAAAACACTTTATTGTGAGGATGGTCAAACACTGGCACAAGCTACCCAAGGATGCTGTGCAGTCTCTCTCCTTGGAGATATTAAAAATGCTGCTGCACATGATCCTGGGCATCCTGTGATAGCTGAACCTGCTTGGAGAAGGAGGGTTGACAAAGCCACCCCCATCATATTTCAGCCATTCTCAGATTCTGTGATTCTGTGTAAGAATGTTTGTCTCACCAGAGGCTAAAGAGACAATGTTCAAGTTACAGCAGACTGAATTTCCTTTTAGATTAGATCATGAATAGGAATCTGGGAAAAAATCCTGAAAAGGAAAACAGATCTCAAATTGCCTCTCAAAATGGAAATCACAACACCATTCTATCTGTGCTTAAGTGTATGGTTGTGGGGCAGAAAACAATAAGAAAGACAAGGTTTATGAAGGTCAGACCAAAATTCAGCTAAGTTCACAAACCTGTAAAAAGTCTTATGTTGCAAAACTTAGCATTACCCTAAGATGTCTAGTACAGCATAAAAAAACCCTCTGTAAAATCTACAAGAGATCCCTTTGATGTCCTTTCAAGAGTTTGCAAAATTATATGAATGTCTGAATGAAAAAGAGCTTGGCAGCAACTATAGCTTAAATTAACTCCTCAAGAGAGCAATGCTGATATGCACCTCAACATTACTTAGATATTCATCTGTTCTCTTATTGCTTACATACGCTGCTCTTGACAGAGGTACCGTGCAAAACTTCCATAAAAGCATCACAATTGGCTGTATCTGTTTTGTTATTTGTGGTGTACTAGCATTAAATGGCAGAATCATGTATCAGAATTCCTTTGTGCAATCACAGTGTCCTATGAAACAACAAAATTAAAAAAACAACAACAAAAATGGATAATACTCGAACAGTTAAAACACGGACATTAGCTATCAAGCTTTATATTGCTTTATATTGAAAAACATCATCCTATTTTAAACTGCAAGAAATCCAGCTGATTTTATACTGAAAGTCTACTAGGTGAATCTATTTTTCCATTAATGTCTTTGCCCTTCTAGAAAGAAGCAGTTTTTCCATACAAGTGAACACATTTTGAATAGCTTTAGAATAGCATTGAAATCCTGTTGCATTGAAAGCATGCACAAAGTTGAAATGCTCTCTGATAAGACGTCACATTGCAAATTCCCTTTAAAACATCAATAATAAGATAGAAGAAACAACTTAGTCTTTTATTCCAAGTTTCTGTGGAGCAGATCCCAGAGTGGAGTATTTACAACCAATCAGGAACTTTCAGCTATACCTTACCATCAGTATTAAGACACAGAATTTCAGATTACTGAGAAAGCCACACTGTCCTTAAGTTCAGTGCAATACAGAAAGGCCTGAAGTTGCCAAGCAATTAGCAAAGTGCTGTCTGAGCTCTGTGGTCAATGAGCCCAGTGTTTTCCGTGTGCTGCATGGTCACTGAACACCAGCAATCACCTCAGTTTCCTTCTAGAAAAAAAAGCCCTGTACATGCCATAGATGGTTTGAAATGTCTGTTCTGCTTGCACACTCATCTTGTAATACTACATAAAACTTCTGGATTGTTTTTTTTTCGATCCTTTGAAGACAAGTAAATTTTTTCAAAATCTGCTACACGAAAAATTTCAATTTCACATTAAAAAGGGAAGTCATCACAATTCAGAGCAGTGCAGTCGTCCCCACCCTCCAAAGACACTCTCTAAATTACATTAGCATCTGATCTGCTGCTAGGGACTTTCCTCCAGCTCATCCTCATATTACATATTTTCCATTCCTTTTTTTTATAATTCATTTTTTCTTCTGTGTCATATTGAGTCAATCAATATTAGAAAAAAAAATTCTTTAATTGGATAATAATACAGAACTACCCTAAGGAGTTAGACATCTTCACTTCTTTCTGAATGCGACCTAAGATTTTTGAAGCAAGCTTCCAACTTCAGAGATAACATTTCCACCGTTCTGCTAAATGGGTGCATGTGACCCATTACCTGGGGTTAGCCAGCTTCACACCACCTATTTACAGGCTTTTTCACCTGCATGCAGCTCTGCAATCCTCTCTGCAATGCTGATTTACACCTCTTAATGCCAGACCCTTTTCAGCTTACACATATGCAGAAATGCTCAGGGTAACACTTTCAACACAAATACAGATTTCATATTTAGACAAAACCATTACTTGAAAATACGGACACAACCATGAAAACAGCTTAATGTTCCTTATCAAAGACAAGCACTTAGCAAATTGTGACACCATAACCTTGATCTTGCAAAGATCATTTAACGGCTGATCACAAGGAAATAAAACCCCCAAACTGTTCTTGCCAGTTCTTTCTAGGTAGAAAAGATGTGTTCAATACTGCTTAAGTGGTTTGTATGATAATCCCTCTCAAACATAACTTGAGGCCTTAGTGTTTGGAAGCCAGAAGCCCTCTTAGAGCCTCTGTACATCACAAGAAAATCATGCAGGAAAAAAAACAACAGCCTTAAGGCTATAAAAAGGCAGACTACACAAATACTGCTCTGCAATAACAAAAGTCATGGGAGTTCATCACAGTTCATCTTGCAACAGTGAACATAATTGCAAACCTAAATTTTGCATTTGAAACTAGGAGACAAAAATTATAAAGCTCTCTATGCATATCTAATCTCTTTTTTCAACATTAGCCAAGGCTGCAGGCACTTAACAGTCTGATTCTTGATGTCATTGTAATTAAAGGCAATACTCACAAGGCCGATAAGCATACCAGCTGTATATTAACCCTTATCTTAGCCAAACTGACAACTGCAAATGTGATATCTAATTGTTAAGAAAAGAACATTGGAATTTATCATGGATAACTGGCTTTTAAATCCCATAACCTTGAAAATAAGTAAATTATACCAAGCCTACCGTCAAACTTCTTGTGCCGAGATACGAAAGTCGTGCGAACAAAGTGACTTGTCTCCTCCACTAAGTTTTCAAACTCCAGTTTGCTCTGTTGGCTTAACTTGTCCTCCATTTCTGAGGTGCAGCATGTATATTCCTGAGGGCAGATTCTCAAATGTTCCCCTGGAATCACAAGAAAAGAAGGAATTAGAAATATTTTAATACTGATAGAAATGTGCCAGACCCAAATATACAACATGGCTCTTCAGTTTGGGTGGGCTACCCAGGGAGCTCTTTAAGGCTTGACTTAAAGAGTTTGGCAGGGAACATCTTGAATTTGTATCAAAAACTTTGCTATAGCTGGGTGTTCCTCGCAGGGGAGAGGAGACACACTTTGCAGAGTTGTTTTGATACTTCAAGAACTAAAACTGTCTCACACCAAAAGTGTTCTCCCACGCTGAAGAAGCCTTCCACATTTACTGAAATATGCTTAAAATTTGAAAAACAACTGCTTGCTTTCTGTTTATATTCAAATTGCCTGGAGAAATACCTAGTGAGATGACCTGTTACAAGTCTTTGGAGCTGTCAAAAATTGAAAAACAGAAATTACGCATTTGCTGTCAAAACCTGAAGAACAGAAACTATGCATTTCTGTAGACAGGTCCCACTTGCCAAAGTGCACCAAGACATTCTTCGCTTCTCCCCTTCCTTCCCTTCTGCTTAAGTGTATTTTAATGATTGTATTTGGGTGCCACATGTTTTCTGGGGCAGCATTTCTTGTCAGACTGAGCAAGTGCTCTGCTGAATGGGAGAAAGCAATGAAGAGTTTAATTAATGCTTATGTAATACGGAAATGCAATGTAAAAGGTAATGAAAGCCTCTTATTTAATTCAATAGATTTATCTCTTGAAGCACTCTGCCAGTTCTTCTGACAATATTGCTTTCTTCAGTACAATTTGCAAGTGGAAACCAATTCTTCAGCTCATGAAATTAAAATGGTCTGTTATTACATGAAATGTGAATTTCCAATTGACACTGTACTAAGGGTGTCAGAAACATTTAGCTTGGTTTGTACAAAGGCAGAAAATGCTACCATTTCCTCTTGAGAAATAAAGAGAATGATCTGCCTGTATGATTAAAGTTACTTGTAAGGCAATGAAAACATTTAGCTTTCTGTACACTGAATCCTGATTAAAAATCCCTCTGCAAATCTCTTAAAAGTGCAAATAAAATGATATACAAAGCCCAAGGGTTAAATAAATACTGGGGACCTGACTGTCATTTATATCAAGGCTCCTTTCTACCACTGCTCAGCCATAAAGAAGACTTAAATGCAATTTATACCTACTTTAAGGCTGCTTTTCACCATTCTTATTATGTAATGAGGAGAACCAGGCCCTAAGTTTTATGCTTCCCAGGGGTATAATACATTTAGCTGCTGCATCATTTCGAAGACAGCATCAAAAAGAGGTTTGCACATGCTTAGAATAAACACTGTCTTGAGTCTGCCCTCACCTTATTCCAATTTATGTTTCAGCTCTCAAATGAAGTCTTTTGATTTGAGATTTAGTTATTCCTCAACCCTGACTCCTTGCCCCCATCTTAATTTGTTTTTTTCTGCAAGAGTTCATAATATATGACCTATAATGCCATGAGGTTTCTTTTAGCAGTCTCGAGACTTTTTAAAAGCTCACAGCTATATATCTTCAGAAAGGACCATTTCATTACCAGTTACTGTTGGGCAGCACTACCTACAAGTCTCAGTCATGTCCAAATGCACCATGATATAAAACTTAGTATAAACCCGGGAAAAAATTACATCCCATGACCATCAAAATATTGTATGGATTGCTTCCCATGTCTGCTACACCCACCCACCACAAGAAATTAATTCCTCTCCATCCTCAAAGTCACACATCTAAGCCATAAACAACACATACAGGGACTGGTGAGCCAGCTGCTGTCAAACATAAAAGATAGTGGCAAACTAATGTTTGCCTTACCCTCTATATCTCTGTCACATTAAACTGCAACTATTCAACAGGTAAGGGAGGTACCATAATAAGAAACAATAAAGGTTATCTTAGTAACAGTAATGTGAGTTTTTATTAGATGTCAGAAAGACAAGTAAAGCTGAAATATTGTGTCATTAGAAGCAGTGCTGTGTCCTTGATTAAATAAAAAAAATACCCTATCCATAATGTCTCCCCCTTTCCTCAATAAATCCAGGGTTTTTTCCTTATTGAAAATACCTGCTTTCCTAGTTCCAGTCAGAGTAGTAGTTTATGCTTTCTATTATGATAATGTCCTCTAGTGCCATTGCAACCAAGAATTTTTATAAAATTCAGCTTTCTTTCCTCTCTTCATCTGAAGTTCTTATTCTTTTCTGTCTGGCTCTTTTTGTTTTTCAGAACTGTCAGGCTATAAGCTGAACAAATGGTAATCATCAAGGCACTGTGCTTAGTAAGTAACAGTCACGGGTCTAAATTTTTTAAAACACTGTATTATGCTGAGTATTATGACACATTAAATTCTATTGAACAGTCATTTTTGCAGGAATAGTAATTTTTTATTTCTCTTATTTATTTAGGGTCTTAGTTTCGCTTTGCTACAAAAATTATTTTTCTTTGGCTGCTACAAACTCATTCAGATTCCTACTGCATTGTTTTCTTATACATGTATTTTCATTAAGTTTCTTCCTTTTAATTCACTGGTTATTCCTTCATTCATGAGGCTCTTGACCACAGAAATCTAAAACTCACATTTATCAGAAACACTCACAACTTCTACATTACCTCATTGCCTTTTTCTTCCAACAATATGTCTTTCTAAATCATCTAAATTAGCCACCCACCATCACCACAAAAACTTTGCTGTACAATAATTTTTTTTCAAAACACATTTCTAGCTCTTCTCTCCTCCCTGACCATATACTCCCTGCATTTCTGTAGAAAGAAATAAAAATGGAAATGTTGTGCTACTCTTCATATTCTGTTTTGAGATTTTTGCTTCCTTCTCTTTCCTGCACTGGAGGATCAGGTCAGACTACATATAAAGCAAAAGAAAAAGCATTTTCCATTGGTCCATGCCAATGGACTCTTTGTATGCCTAAGATGTTCAAGTACATTTTGTAAAAATGAAGCTTTTAGAAATTTTAGCTCGTAAGTCCTGTACTGTTTATACTGACCATGACTGGCTTCAGTTTCCAGAGGCTCCCAACTTGGATAAAAGCTCATGTGTTTTCCTGGGAATGGCAAATGGAAATCCTCTAACAAAGTAATTTCTATATGCTTAATCTTATTTTGTTTTTAAAAGCATGGTTCTGATTTTGTGCTTGTACTTATCAAACCTCCAACTAATGTTAAAATTGCCAGGTCATTAGTTCACTCCTTCTAAAAAAAAAAAATGGACATAATTTTCTCAACACGAAAGCAGGGGCTTTGTTTTTTTTGGGTTTTTCTTTGTTGTGGTTTGTTTTGGTTTTTTTGGTTAGTTTGGATATTTTTAATTAAGAGGTGTGTGCTTTATTTTGGATTTTTTTTCTTCTTCTGTGCAAATCTGTGACCTAACAGGCTATTTGGATTGGAAATAACTCTGCAGGCTAATATGATTGTACTTCCTTTGATTTCTTGAATTGGATCATTTACCATTTGCATTTTGTAAAACATTGTTCTATTACCATAGAAGGAGTTTAATCACTAATTTGTGTATTTACACACCTCAAGTATTTTGCAGGCTGAAAATGTGCTCATAACTAATGTACCAGTTCTTGCCCTGGGAAACTCCATATGGTCTAGGTTCTTATGCTAATTTTAGCAACAGTTTTTATGGCACAAGTGTTATTGGTTATAACTGACTAGTTTTTTCTTGTTGCAAATGGTGTCTCCCTAAACAAGTTGGACATGAATGTAGCTACACTGCACCAGCATTCTGCCAGGCTGAACAGCTATTAACTCGATATTCCCAGCGACCTACCACAACTCTTCTAACCACCGTTTCCAGCTGAAAATGCTGACCTACATATCTCTCCTCATGTGGCTTATGTTATATAAATCAAATCAATTGCCTACTACAAATTCAGCTACCAGTATTCAATTTCAGTTTTATTACAGCTGTAATCTCACACCTGCCTTCACATGATCCAAATTGGCAAGTTTTGCAGTTGAATTTGGCAATCCTGCTAGCATGCTGCTTTGAAGTGTGATAAAGCAATTTATAAAGCACTTGTTTTATATTCAGAGGTATTGCTGTTCGGTGTCCTTAAAACATGCTACAAAACTCAGAAGTCTTTAAAAATCACAACTTACAGCTCTCAAGCTGAATAAATGCTTTTACTGTGTATCAAAATGCCTGAACTGATCTGAGCGTGGTAACTACTTGCTGAAGATACAGTCTAAAGGATCGGTAAACCCTACGGAAGATAACATTACCCTTAACAATTTAACCACCAGATTTCCTGAACATCTGATGCAAGCATTGGTTACATTATTAGAAAAGGAAGTATTATCATATAACATATTTAACATCAGGCAGAATTTTTTATGGGCCATGTTGCAAGTGTAGCAATTTTGGAAGCAATTCTTTCTCAGGCAGTCAAAATTTTATAGTGTCTATCCTAATCACAAATTTAAAACACTGATATTGGTCTGTTCACAGAATGGTAGGGCTAACTGTATGACTGGGGAGAATAGAAACACAGTCACCACCCTGCTTCACAAATGCAGCAATGAATAAAAATTAATTAATTAAAAGTGTGCTTTCAAACTTGATCACCTTGTATGCATCAACAGAGCCTAAAAGAAGATAGTTCTGCATTCTTCATCCTGCAGGTTAAATTAATATGATTCAGCTTTGTCATTATCTGTGCTCTTTAAAATTAGAAAAACTTGCTTCAGACCTGCTCGTATTCAGCCACTTGTGGAGAAAGGAGTGGAATTTATTAACAGTATGAACTTTAACAAAGACAAGTATCAAGTCCTGCACCTGGAACAGAATAGCCAAAGAGCCGAGTACACGTTGATACCTGTGTGGCTGGGGAGCTGCCTTGCTGAAAAGGATGGGGGCTCCTGGTGGACACCAAGCCAACATGAGTCAATAGTACCCGGCAGCAGCAGCAGAAGTAAATCTGATATGGGTTGCATCCCCAGGGGCATTACTAGCAGAGGTAGAGACATGATCATCCCACTATACTCCCTGCAGCACTGTGCCCCATTCTGGTCCCCCCAATTCAAGGAAGATGCAGACAGACTGGAGAGGGTCCAAAGGAGCATCACGAAGATGCTCAAGAGATTGGAGAACCTGCCATGTAAGAAAAGATTGAAAGAGCCAGGTTTTTCATCCTGGAAAAAGACAAGGCTCAGGAGGGACCCAATCACAGTATTACAGTACTTAAAGGGTAGGTACAAATAGGATGGAGGCTCTCTCTTCACAAGGAGCCACATGGACAAGACAAGGGGCAAAAGATACGAACTGCACCAGGAGAAGTTTCATCTTGGAATAAGAAAGAAATTTCTTAAAGTGAGAACAATCAGTCACTGGAACAACCTCCCCAGGGACATGGTGGACGCCTCATTGCTGGGGGTTTTCAAGATTCGACTGGGCAGGGTGTTAGTTAATGCCATCTGGGCTCCCTTTCCCGCAGTGCCTGAGACCAGATGATCTGCCAGCATTCCATTCAAAGTTGGCTCTTCTGTGGTTCTGCGATTAGGTACATCAGAACTTCCTACCTCTCACAATTATAAAGGACTGGAACTGCTTGACTTCTGCTTCTAAATTAACATTTTCCACCCCATTTTCTGTAATTTTTATTATTTTAAAAGATTATTTAAAAACCATGATGAATAGAGTTAAAAGAAAAACCTCATTCAACTTTAACCCTTGCCCACTGTTTTGAGATGTGGATCATTTTCAGTATTGGTGATGATGTTTCTGAATACCTACTTTTTGAAGTTTTCAATTTAAGTTCTCTGGTGAAACCAGGAGCATGGGAAACTCTTAATGATCACTTTATTAATTTTTTATTAGAGAAAGCTATTCTTGTCTAATACACTTACACCATTCTGTCACACATCTGCTGAGAGAAAAGAGTGCTGTAGAAGAATTTGACTAACAATCATCTTTAATTTGAAAAAAACCCAAGCAGCACTGTCATGTTTTCTGCATTAACTTACTTAGCAGTTAAAATAAATTAGAAACATGAGTTTTAGCATTTCAGGCAATATTTAAATAGAGAAAATTAAAATATCATTTTGTTGGACAAAACCCTGTTCTCTAACCAAAAAGTCCTAAGGCTCCTTCTGACTTTGTAATTATCTTCTCTGTGGGGTATAACAGCCCTGCAAGCGGCCTCTATAAAACTGCACCTGACATTCAAGTTACAGATTGAACTTTCCTACTCAAACTAAAAGGAAACAGATTATGTTTTAAATTAATTCCATTGTAATATTGGCTGACAAGTGATGACAGGAGCAGTATTTGCACAGAAAATGACAGCTGGAAGAAGGGAGGGAATCTTGTCTGTAACACAAAGATCGTGCCATCAGAAACAGCTCTCCTAATTTTAATCAAAGGAATACTGAATTTGAAAACCTTTTATGTCCGATGGAGTCCAATAAACCTGTGCAACTACCCCAAGAAAGAAACTGACTCATTTATTTGCCTCGGACTCAAATAATTTTTGCTCAGATTCCTTTTGTTCCTTGAATTCTTTGAGGTCAATTAAAAAGTGAATGCCTTCCAAACAGACTAATAATCAGTTAACAGTCTCTTCATTACAGGTCCCACAGGGAACATTCATTTACAAGAAGCCCTGACCCTGTTGTCCTTGGGAAGATTTCAGTAATAGGTTACCGAAGCCGAGGCCAAGGCAAACTTGTTCAGACTAAGACTTTACAGATGCTAAAGAAAGAACTGAAGTCCCTCGAGTATTCCTAACTAAACTACTAGAAGCATTACCACTACTGCAACGCTCAGGATCATTTTATTTTCCAAGCATACACAGTCAGACAAATGGTTTTTTGATAGCACAGTTTGTGAGAAGAATCTTTAGTTACCTCTTGGAGAGTGTATTACTGGTTTTGTGCTCAGTGCCTTGTAGAAAGCAAACGGCAAGGCTGTGATTCAGCACTGATAGTTTCATCATCTCACTGGCTACATGGCTGCAATTTTCTGATTTCAAAGAATGCTCCCACCTGGGAACAAGCAGCCAACTTCCCCTCCCCCTCAATTGATTTTTGCTGTTTATTATGTCCCCTACTATAATAGCAGAAATATCTTATATAGCATTATAGTGAGAAGTAGAATACAAGCAGCACATTGCTTTAGCATGACCATAAAACACAATGCAAGGCAAGCTTTAAATTTAATCCACTCTCAGAACAATTTTATGATTAAGACAGGATGAGATTGTACACATTCATGTATTTATAAAGATTTTAATCAATATTCTTCAAGTAAAACTGAAATCCAAAGATGTGATTGCAGCACGTGGCATATCAGAGACAGATTTACACCACTTATGTCATATACCCCCAGAAATACTGCTGCAGTAAGAAAACGTGCTGGACTTAGCTTCCTGGGACTAACTGGGTATGCTGTACTGCCCAAACTAGTCCTTAAGATAGTTATACCATTATTAATATATATACATCAAAGGTTAGAACTGAATGAGATACAGTCATGCCACTTGATTGCACTGTCAAGTGTATTGCAAAGCTGTGCAGATGCCTTGCTAATCACTGTATTGTCATGCATAAAATCCATGTTTCTACAATACTAAACTTAACAACAACTGTTTAAGAGCCATCAATCAAAGTGCTCTACTCTTATTCACATGGCTTCAATCAGCCCAAGGAAACATTTTTGTGCTACCGCTAAATAGATTAATCTATGTTTCTGTCTTCTGATTAATAATGACATGCTTTCCTGCAATGCCAGTCACAGAAACAGCTCACGAAGACAAACATGATAAATGTTGAGTTGGTCATAAGTTCATAGGCTGTAATGGATATGTCAGTAGTAAGACTTTGGTGCTTCTACCATAAGCTCTTTATTGAAATATTTTTCAGCCTAATCTCTTTCTTAGTTCCTTCAGGAAAAAGAGTACAAAAAGGGAGGCTACAATTTACAAAGATCTGAGAGTCTTGTTACCGTACTGACTCAAGGTCTACCCATGAAATTTCAGGGCCAGAAATGCTGGCATTTGTCCTTTATTTTCTGTTTGGAACCAACCACTGTGAAAAGCAAAATGCCTCTACCAGCTCCTAAGTATTGACCTTACTGTGACACAAGTTTTAAGGCAAAAAGCAAAGCACTTTCTCCAAGTTTGTGTATCTTTGACTTTATGGAGGGGGGGGGGGGGGGGCCTT
>VZTE01005077.1:889463-967620 GCA_013397775.1 Eulacestoma nigropectus | reverse complement strand
TTTGTGTGTGTTAAGGGTGGTGGGGTGGGGTCATTTTCTTTTGTTTGTTTGTTTGTTTTCCCCCAGAGAAGCATGTTAAGAATATGTCAACAAGTGTCATGCCCAGAGAAATCATTCAATGCAAGAGAGGCCAAATGCTGCAAAAAATAATGTCCTGTTACCCCCATGCAGGAGTTCCGTGGTTCGCGAGCCAAATTCGGTGCAAGTTTATTTGTCCCGGGCTTGGTTCTGCAGATCCAATCGCTGCTACAACGTGAAAAAGTCCCCACTAAAGCCAAATAAGGTACTGGAAGTAAAGCACAGACAGAATTGTGGGAGATTCAAGAATAAAACTATTGACAGGGGAAGGTGTAAAACCCTACAGGAAAAAACATGACAAACTGGAAGGCGGCAAAGAAGCAACAAGGAAAATAAGCTCATTCCCGAACTAAACAATGATTGTATGAACACCTGAGAATTATCAGGTGACTTATCACTGACGGTAATCAATCTGTTGCTTAGCCTCATAGCTCATTGGTCCTAGTTGGACATGCTCTGCTGTGACTCGGGGAGCCTTGACTCTCAGGGGTCATGCGGAAAACTTCCCCAGCTGCTCCTCTTCATCAGCCAAGTGGAAAAAGATACCACAGTAGGTGGGTGCCTTTTTCTGCAAGTAGCATCTCCTTCAGGTGAGAGTCTCAGAACTACAGAAATAAGTATTTAGGCCTTTCCTAAAGATTCAGAAAAGAATGTTCTATGACTTCCCACAGTAAATCGTATGCAAGTAAGGAACTCAGACCTTTTTCTGCCCACTCTTATGAAAATCAACACTGCTGAAATGGCTCTCTTTCAGTAACAGGGGATAGCAGCTGACACAGGAGGAAGAAGTAGAGTACATCCATTGAGAATGTGCCAGTGAAAAGTCCTCTCATGAAAGATCTTTTTTTCTATTGACTGACTACTTTTAGATTGTTTTGATTCACTTATGTGACAAATATAACTTCACAGAACTGAAAATACCTATGCATTAAAGTATGCATAAAAATACTATGAATTACAAAGCTTCTAATTATCACTGTGAAACAAAGGTTTCTCACTGGATATTGTCAACTATATAATGAGAATAGGAATTCTATGTTATTAAACCTATGGATAGGCAAACTTTTGATGGATATGCAAGAAATTCTGAAAGATTTTTAATAAACTGTATTTCCTTAGGAATCTCAGGGTTCAGCAGTCAGGACTGACATTCTCGAAATCCTGTTCATTACTGCTTTCGAATTCTCAGTTTCAATAACCAGCTGTCACATCTCGTAGAACCTGGGCTGGGGTGTTCAGGTCCTCCCATCTTTCAGACAAGCTGGACTCACGGGTATCCGCTGAAGAGGGAGGCAGCTGGTGTGCATGCCTAAAGTTGCCTGTGGGGGGTTGGACTGAAGGTGGTTCAGAAAACAGCGCTGTCACTCTTCAGCAGAAGTTGGAAAGTTTTGAAGGGTTCCTGAGCACGGACTAGATGGTTTCTTTCCTGTTACAGGCCCAGTGCTTTCTCAGAGCTCACCTATTTTGATAACCTCTAAAGTTTCCACATTATAAGAGGTAGAAATTCTCTTAGCTGCTAGTTCAGGTCAAGTTCTCAAGTTTCTGTCCCTTTCCATGAGTGTCCAAATGCTATAGCTATACCCCTCAACAAAAAGGAGCTAGCAACTCATACATATGGTTAGAGGAGCTTGCACCCATGTTTCACAGGAAAAATCCCCTTTTATGCAATGAATCCGTGAGCAAACTAGTTGAATGCGTCAAAAAGAGACAGGGTGGGACCTAACATTTTTGGGTGGGGGCTTGAGCTAATTTCTTAGCCCATTTTCAAACAAAGATCCTGGCAGGAAGGATCGTTGCTTTGCTTGACTTCAGGATCCCTCTGCTCTAGAGTGGGATCTGGACTGGCTGGATCAATGGGCTGGGGTCAAAGGTATGCGGTTCAACGAGGCAAAGTGCTGGGTCCTGCACTTGGGTTCCAACAATCCCCCTCACTGCTACAGGCTGGGGGCAGAGTGGCCAAAAAGCTACCCATTGGAAAAGGACCTCGGGGTGCTGGTCAAGAGATGGTGAACATGAGCCCATGTGTGCCCAGGTGGCCAAGAAGGCCAATGGCATCCTGGCCTGTATCAGCAATTGTGTGGCCAGCAGGACCAGGGCAATGGTTGCCCCCTGTAACTCAGCACTGGTGAGGCCACACCATGAGTTCTGCATCCCGTCCTGGGCCCCTCACTACAGGAAAGACATCGAGGTGCTGGAGTGTGCCCAGAGAAGAGCAACAGAACTGATGATGGGTCTAAAGCACAAGTCCTATGAGAAGCGGCTGAGAGAGCTGGGGGTGCTTAGCCTGAAGAAAAGGAGGCTCAGGGGAGACCTTATCACTCTCTACAACTGCCTGAGAGTGTAACAAGGTGGAGGCTGGTGTCCTCTCCCAGGTATCAAGTGACAGGACAAGAGGAAATGGCCTCAACCTGTGCCAGGGCAAGTTTAGATTGGATATCAGGAAAAATTTCTTCATGGAAAGGGTTGTTAAGTCCTGAACAGGCTGCCCAGGGAAATGCTAGAGTCGTCATCCCTGGACATATTTAAAAGATGTGCAGGTGTGGCCTGCAGGGACATGGCTTAGTGGTGGGCTTGGCAATGTTATCAGTTGGTCTCTCTTTATGGTCTTTTCCAACAAAATGATTTTGTAATTCTAGCAATGAATTAGAGAAGGGTACTTCAGAGGTCCTGGCAGAGCAGGCATGACATCGTCCTTGACTTTAAGTGGTTTCCCAGCTTGAAGGAGGATGCAGGGCAGGTGCATCCTGCACTGCTGATGCCACATGCTTGGGAATGTAGGCAGTCCTGCAGTGTAATAGAAAAACCTACTTACAGTATGGTGTTTTTTAATCAATATTTTCCAACAGAACACCGTTTACTCTGAAAAAACTTTTAGCTCACTCTAATTAACAGAAACTATGCTTCCATAATATCATCCAGCCACAGCAATCACTGCCAAAAGGAAAAAGAAAGCTTTTTAGAGGATAGTAGCTTAGCCACAACAATTTCCCTTTTCCGCTATTCCCAATAGTGTTCGAGATCTAATCTATTGTCAGCGCTACATAGTGGGCTTTTTTGGTTTTTTGTTCATGTGGGACTTTTGGTTTTTGTTTTGGTTTGCTTTTTTCCCTGCATTTAGAAACAAAACGAGTCTCAACAATTTCTTTTTAGCTTTTTTTTATTATTGTACTTTTGTCAAGGCCCTCTATGGGCTGTGATACTTGGTAAGGGTCAGGGTCTTCAAAATCAATGACTGAATGTTTCTTGCTCTTCAGGTGTTTTAAGGTAAAAGGTTTGACCTTTATGATTAAAGATCAGCTTGAAAGGAAATCCCTATCTGTGTCTGAAGTCTTCTCTTATGTAATCACATTTTTGAATGGGCATTTTTGACTGTGTAAATTAAAAGGTTTCTGTGCACTTTTATAGACTTTATCAAAGCATTTAAACATAGAAGAATAAAGTAATAAGCTATACTTGTTCTAGCAGTCCTTTAGAGAATTACTTTTATCTTCATAATATACCTTTTTTTTGGGCCCATTTCTTCAGTACAATCACAGCTTTTGACTGGCAGCTTACAGCAGTGACGAATCTCCCATTAATCTGTGGTTATTTTATAAACCACATTTTAAAAAAAAACCTCCTGAAACAATGACCAAACTTTTTTTTTTTTTAATTAATTTATTGAAAGGGCATCATCTTCAGGGTTTGATAGGCACTGTATTTTCCTTGAAGAAGCTTAATAATTCTTCTTCATTATGATTTCCTATATGATTTCAGGGCTATTTCCTATAAAGAATACTAGGCACTCTTGGGTACTATTTACTCTGTTTACTTTGGTGGACATAACATGGATGGATACTCTCCAAAATGAGTACTTGTCTCATGGAGAAAACTCTTTGCAGATCTATAGCAGATTGAGCCAGGAAGAAATTTGGCAAAGACTATGCCAAAGTACTTTGTGCTTTTTGCCTTTAGTATAAACAAGACTATAAGGCATCTGTCTAAATTCAGATCACCTTGAATGCACTTCTGTCTTGGTTCCTTCTCTCAGAAACTACTCAGAAGAAAGCATTCCCTGGCCTCTGCTGCATGGATGGGGCCAAATTAGGGCATCACAGTAATGACAGGAAAAAATGTAAGGAAGTCTCTGGGCATGCCTGTACGAACCTCAAATGACTGCCCACCTTATCCCAAAAAATGCTAAAAAACAACTATAAAATTCATAAAGCCAGGCAAGCCAGGATTGCAAATGTAGATATGATGCTTCCAGGTTTTATTATTATCTCTGAAGGTGTAAATGTAAGGATTTTCATTCTCTGTGGAAGGGCCTATTGCCTTCCCTGGGTGCCTTGGGCGACACAGTTTGAATTTGCCTTCCTTTATTCCCTCCCTCCCCTCTCCTCCTCCTTGGAGAGAGTGCTGTGGCCCTGCCAAGGTGCTCTGTGATTATGCTGCTTTCCCTGACCCAATGGAGAAGTGCCATCTGAGCAAAAGTGGTGCTCATTTACACCCATAATAGGGAGTGAATGTGATTATCTACAGAAATCTCTGAAAACAGCAAGAGTAAATCTGTAGAATAAAAGCTAGGTCAACATGCACATAATTCCAACATGAATCATGTGCATTTAGGAAAGAGTAATATTTTGGCATTTTTTTTCCTATAAACTATGAACTATATTTCAACTCTGGGCTCAACAGCAGCAGTACTAAATATATTACAGCACTTTGTGGTGCTCTGTTGGACTAATGTATGCCTAAAATCTTGTGCCTGGAATATTTTGGGTTTTTTTGACCTTGGCAAAAATATATTGTAAACAAGAAAACAGTTCTAGGTAATACTCTTTTCTTTAAATATTAGTTACTAGTAATTTCTAAAGTCTATAAAGTTGACATTTTCAGCAATATTTTGGGTTTTTTTGACCTTGGCAAAAATATATTGTAAACAAGAAAACAGTTCTAGGTAATACTCTTTTCTTTAAATATTAGTTACTAGTAATTTCTAAAGTCTATAAAGTTGACATTTTCAGCAATATTTTGGGTTTTTTTGACCTTGGCAAAAATATATTGTAAACAAGAAAACAGTTCTAGGTAATACTCTTTTCTTTAAATATTAGTTACTAGTAATTTCTAAAGTCTATAAAGTTGACATTTTCAGCAATAGTATTGACTTTTACTGTCCTCACAATTATTTAAAATAGAAAAATATCCTAATAAAATTTACATTATCCTTTTCCTTATCACTGTCTTTATTGATTATCAAAAGTAATATATATTTTATTTTCCTTGTGTATCACAAATAGAGTTATAAAAGATGACTGAAAAGTTTCAGTTAAGGAATACATCTAGTAAACTATACATGGAAAAACATTGTCTTTCCCAGCCTTCCCAGAGTAACTATCTGCAAGTAAAGGTAATGTCTGCAATTACCAAGGAGGAAAAAAAAAAAAGTCATGTGGTAAAATGTGCAAAGCATCTAAAAGAAGAGCTCCAGTCACTGTAATTTCTACATGTATTTTAAGTTACCGCACAACTGTGTCACAATTCTTGAGTGTTATCCTGCAAAGTCTCTCTTTCCTGGTTTGATTCATGGGCAATAAGGAGAACCAGGAGATGGAACTTTGCCCTGAGGTGGAGATTTACACAATCAAACTGGAAATAGTATGGACAAATTATAAACATTTGCACAACACTGTACATGAAATTAAAAGCAAAGAGTGAAAAAAAAAGTTTTTCTTCTTGTGAAACTGTTGAAAGCTATCCTCAGAAAAAATGAAGTGGTCTGGCTGCTTCTGTGACAAAAAGTATCAAGATTGGTCTTCTTATAGAGGGTTTATGAGATAAGGCAACAAATCATGTTCTCCAAAAGAAGTCATCAGCAAACAAGTCAGAATGGTTTATGAAAAAGTCATATACAAAATATACACACCTGCCAGTAAATAACCTCTTCACTGAGCTGGCACTTTTCTAAATTACAAATTAGAGATTCATGATCCTAATAAATACAATATACTACCAGTTGACAGGTTTCACAGCATTTTATGTTTCTGAAGGAGATTTATAGGTTTATAATGAGGAACAATATAATGCAGGTGCTATTAACTTCACTAAAAGCTATGTGCAAAATGGGAAAAGCAAATCCTTTACATCTTGATTAAACAGAAAATACCAAAGCATTTTGTTAAATTTTTTTCTTGTGTGCTGTTTTCTGAGAAAAAAAAGTCTCTATTTCAAGACGATTTCTAAGCAGTGTAATTAATGTGGTGCAGTTCACAAATTGCCTGTGTTTAATGAATATTCTTTTAAAGTTTATGGCTATTTTCTACACCCATTCAGCGACAGCAGTTGCTGAACGGTACCAGTAGTTTTGAGCACTTGTTGCAGATGTTTCCAACCATTTTCTGCCAAATGCAAATTCAACTACTTGAGTGATTCAATTATCAATGCCAGTCTTAGCTGATACTACTGTTAAAAGATTAATGTCCTAAAGGGAGAATCAGATTACTACTTGCATTCTTCTAACATCACTTTAGGAACACTCTAAATCCCCTTCCAGAGAACAGAATGCTTTTTAAAAACAATATAGCACATTTAAATAGATTTAGCCTTCCTCACAATATGGTTACAAAGTATCAAGAGCTGCGGTGGGTTGACACTGGCTGGATGACAGACACCCACCAATGCTGCTCTATCACTCCTCTCTGCAAGTGGACAGGGAGGGTTTTTGAGTTGAGATAAGGACAGGACTCACTGATTGCCAGTATGGGCAAAATAGACTCAATTTGGGGATGCTAACTGAATTTATTGCTAACAAAATCAGAGCAGGTAAATGAGAAGCAAAACAACTCTTAAAAACACCTTCCCATAAACTCTCCCTCGTTCCCAGCTCTACCTCCTCCCCCCAGCAGTGCAGGGAGATGGGTCCAGAGATCCCTGCCAGGACCCTGCTCCAGCATGGGCCTCCCACAGTCTGACACCCCTCTTTCGGGCAGCCATGGGCATCTTTTGGGCATCCAGTGTGGGTCTCCTCCACAGGCTGCAGCTGGATCTCTGTATCCCCATGGTCCTCCATGGGCTGCAGGGGAATCTCAGCTCTGGTGCCTGGAGCACCTCCTGCCCCTCCTTCTGCACTGGCCTTGGTGTCTGCAGAGCTGTTCCTCTCACACGTTCTCATCCCACTCTTCTCTGGCCCCAATTACATCTGCACAGTAACTTTTTTCCCCCTCCTTATAATATACAGAGGTGCTCCCACCATTCCTGACTGGCCCAGCCGTGACCAGCAGTGGGTCTGTCCTGGAGCCGGCTGGCATTGGCTCTGCCAGACATGAGGGAAACTTCTGGCAGCTTCTTACAGAAGCCACCCCTGTAGCATCCCCGCTACCAAAACCTGCCCCTGCAAACTCAACACTAAAGTTAAATTCTATCTTAATAAGGTTATCATACAAAATTAATGCTGGATAGTCTCAGACCAAGTTCTAAAACTACACACAAACTAATTAAAAACAAGCTACAAAACAGCCATCTAGGCTACCCCTTGCTGTCATTTAATAATTCACTATTATCTGACAACTCATAAAGTAACTACCACAGGATAACATTACTTCCTAAAAAATGAAAGCTACCCACAACATACAACATAAACTCTTAAATGATGATGATGATGATGATGACAGTGATAAATTCTGCAATAACTTCCGCATCTCAAAGTATCACTAAACTCTATGTGATGACTTACACATCTGAAGTCCCTCATCCATAAAAACTGCCAGCGTTAAAATTCATTAGGACAAGCTGCTGGAGAGCGTATTTTGTATTGATATTTGGGGTATAAAGTTATAATTGAATTATTACTGATAATTTATTGATTACTGAATTATTTATTTTCCTTTTATACAGTTCCAAAAATACAGAATGATTTGAGTATGATCATGAGCTCCACACTCATGATTCAGACAAACAGGATCTAAAATGCATCAAACATGCTGGCTTATAGTTAAAGTTGCATTTGGTACACAATGAAGTAGTATGATTTATGTATCAAATTATTATAGTCCTTGATTCAACCTTTCCTTATTATAACCTATAAATGTGAGACTACTTACTCAGATGATAAATTCAGCTGAGACAACCTTAAGGTATCGATATCTAAGATATCTAAGAAAACAGCAAATTAAGCACCTTCACTGTCATCTTTATTCAAGTGATACTTAAGATAAACTTCCAGAGTAAGAAACTGGAAATCCTGTGTGATCAGCTTCCTGCTGAAGTTCCTATAACAATCTGAAACTGTTATTACTATTACTACTAACATAAAATTCTGTTAAGAAGATTTTTAAAAATGGTAATCATAATAAAGACTTAGGCATATATGCTAGTGACAGAATCTTATAAGGTCCCACAATAATTCTAAGTTGATTTGCAATATATTAGATCTATGAAAATGAAGTAAGTAATACAAAAATAGGTTTAAAGCTTTAACCAATCTGTCTTATCCAAGAATGAATTCCAGAGTGAAGATATGAACTGAGCTCCCTGCATTTTTAAAGGTAGATGCTGCATACTTCATGTCAAGCTGCAGATCTGTGAGTACAGACTGCAAAGAGAAGCAGCAGGCGTGATTTAATGCTAATTTGATGCATCATTCAGAGTCGAGACAGCCTCTAAGACTTGTTTGACAAGACCCACTCAAAATACAAAATGATCAAACTGAAATTGTGTCAGTTATTTTATGAGTAAATCAGGCCTCTGGATGTTGCAGAATTTCCTGTACAAGGGGCTGTATCATCAGAACAGATTAATTAGATAAAAGCAGAAGTACTACGGGAATGACATCCACACTGGTGAAAGTGGGAGGGATCAAAGAAATACAATGGAATCATGACGTCCCTGAGTAACTACATCTTACTTTATTAAATGTTCCTGTAGCATGCCATGATCATTTTTGCACTTTATTTCTGCTGCTCAGAACTGAAAAAAGTTCAACCATTTTGTTTCACGGAGTCAAGATAATATAATCTTCAGTTCTGCTCTGCCTAAATTACCCTTTTTCAAGTTTGAATGATCCCACAATTCTCAAAAAAAAAAAAAAAATGCAGTCAAACTTGTCATATTTCCTTTACTTACCCAGTTACTCAATGCATAAGTTTGCATAACTGTGAGACTCATCTATGACCCAGGACTGGACTGCAACCCTTAGATTGTCTCAGTTTGATTTTAGATAGTGTAATTAAATTGTCAAACAAAGGTCTAGTGCTTTTGAAATATGAGAAGGAAATGGGGACTGAAAGAAAGAGAAATGAAAAGAGAGAGACAGTCAAAGTGTATTAATAATGAGGGTATAAATAATGTAACATTTGTCCAGAAAGAACCATATCACTGCTATTTTAATTTTCATAAGCTCTCAACTAAACTAGAATATAAAAGCAAATCACACTAATTATTTAGACAGAACAAAACCTCACATTATTTCAGATACTTTGAACTGAAATAATTTCCCCAGTAATGTCACCTGAATAAACGCACCAATAATGCCACAGCGTTACCCTATTACAGGACCACAGGAGAATGAAGGTTAAGGAATATGAAGTGTGGGATCAAGTAGGCAGCTTCTGCTCTAAAAGAGGTAGAGTAATGTAAGTACGAGCTTGACTACACCACATGCTTTGGGGCTACGAATCAGCCCCTCTGGTTAACAGTTTTCTGCTAAGCAGAAAACATCTCCAGGTCTTCTACATCTTCCTGATTCAGACATGGTTCTTAAGAAAGTACGATCCAGTGTAAGGCTGAATGGTTTGGATCTTAAAGAAGCTTTTTACAGTTGGAGACCTCCAGGAAGTGACAGTTGTCCTGCCTGCAGGTTCACTCTGCAACACCCACACCCACAAACACACTGTAGCTGGTAGTTATGCTTTCAAGATTTTGCCCAATGTTGCACAGCTTTGCTGTGAATGCAATACATTGGTATTTTTCCACAGAACCCTTGCTTCTACAGCAACTTTGAAGAGGTTATGTCAATTAGCATTTTTTTTTCATGCCAAAACCCAGCCAAAACAGGATAACAGCAAGCTTGTATAGCTGCATACGGGTGACAAACCAGACATATGGAGTGTGAAAAAGAGAAGTGAAATCATTGAAGAAGAGCTACCACATAAGTCTTCAAACAAAATTTAGCCTTTTTTTTGAAACAATGAAAAGTAAAAAATGTGATGATATTTTTCTAGATGTAATCTGTAGCATCCCAGATTTCTATAATTCATGTAACAATCTCATTCAGTATTTTGAGTTTACTGACTGATGCTTGTACCTTAAGTTGCACTTGTATCTGTATTGGTATTTGTCAGTGTACCACAATAACAAACCCAAATACATACAACCTCAAATATACTATAAACTCTTCATATACAGTCTTCCTTATCCATATTGTCCTACATACATATGCCTTCAATCTTCAAAACTGACTATTCAGTCTCACTGAAATCTGCTACATGAGCTAAGTTCAAGGAAAATTAGTGTTTTAAAATTTTAAGTTACCCACGGGTAGCAAGCTGAAACTTTAAAAATATGAATTAAAGCTCAATTTTAGACAGACACTTGAAAAAAAATATGTATCTCCACACACCCCTCAAGCAACTGAGCTTTTAAATTACAGTTGAAGCAACTAGGCCTTCATAAAAGCTGTGGGTAGAAACACTACAGTTCATCATACAGTATTTAAAAATAATACATTTAAGTACTGCTGCAAACTAAAAATGCTTTTCCATGAGCATAATCTTATGCCTCTAAGAAGTTAAAATAAAGAGAAGAGTTTTCATCAATCCATGGTAAGGATAGTGTCTTAACAAGATGCAAAGATTCATATGCTGTTGTCCTGGTTTCAGTATTATGTTGTTGCAGAAACCTTCAGGGGACAATGTTGCCTAGGATGCTTCACTCACAAACTAAATTAAAATGCTTTTAAGTTTCACCAAGGACTGATGGGAGACAATAAGGAGGTATTTTTCTTCTCAGTACACTAACTTTTCTTACTGAGTAATAATTAATGCAAATAGAAAGAAAAGAGTTTCCTGGTCTGTATCTTCTGTTCAGTTCAATTCTGTAGGACAGACTTCAGATGCCATGATTGGCAGGACTCACTTGAAAACCTGAAAGACCTGAAAGGCTTAAAGACTGAAAACCTTTTTCTCTTACCAGTTTTCAAGATCTGCACCCTTATGAAACATCTTCTGCACAAATATTTTCCATATGCAGTTTTCTTCTTATGCCACCTTGGAAAAGCTGCCTTTGTGACTCATAGTGCTGTTTCCATTTTTCTTTCAGAAAACAGCCAAAAGTTTGTATATTCACTTGGGATTGGTTTGCAATTCACTTTAAGCAATACATTTAAATAACAGGGAGATCTGAACATTTTCAATTCTTTTTCAACTTTTTTATATCTGACTAAAATGAGCTATCTATTAAAGTGTTAGTCTACTGGGCTCACCTCTATCCATGTTATGTGTCTTATAAATATTCAGAAACTTGTTTTGATGTTGAAAATGACTTTATTGTTTTTGTGTTATCTCACTGTCCTTGAAACAAGAGTGCATCATACTTGCAAAGAAGTTTTCACATATTGTCTACCTAAAGTATTGTATTCACTACACATTAGAGGATCTGGATGATTTCAATTTAATTGACAGGTAAATCTCAGAAGTGTGTAGATAAAAGATTAGTTGGGTTTTTTTTGGAAACAGAGTCTTAAATGGTAAACTTGTATCTATGAGGACTTGCATCTTCATAGAGCAAAGTGCAAAGATTCATATCAAAGCATTTTTGTCAAGAACAGAAGTGCAAGAAATTACAGGCCAATACTGGTCCAAAGTTTGTTTAAAAAAAATTATAAAGTTGAAAGTATTTGCAGTGTATTAAAATGGGTATTTAAGTGACTTTTAATTGTAAAATAAAAAACAAAACCCACAAAATTTTTTCAATATAATTTCCTTCAGGCACTTAAATGTGTTACGATAAAGTCTACTTTCTTTGTATTTACTGCAAATTCCTTCCCTGGAAGGAGGATTTTGATAAGCATTCAGAAAGAAAGAAATGGTAGGGAAAAAAAAGAGAGCATTTAAATATATTAAAATTAAAATTTAAATATGCAAAACATGCTATCAACAAGGAAGCTAATGAGGGACTATTCATTCTACTTCTTTTAAAACATATCTAAAAAGAAACTGATATTGCCTGGCTTGAATATATACAGCACTTGAGAAGATTATGATTTCATTTCCTGATGGTTTGTGAGCCTATACAATTCATGAGGTACTTGAGTACATTTTTTCTCTGTGAACACTCTCAACAAACACTCAAACACATGCAACTCCTGCTGGTTAGAAGAAAAGAACATCTGCCCAAGTATAGTGCAAGAGTACTGTGGGGAACCCCATACAGTTTAAGAAGTTCCCAAAGCCTCCTTGATGTTCCTTTCCTGGATCGGGAATCCTGCTAGATCACCAGCTACTGTCTAACTACTAAATTATGTCTCAGTCACTACAGAGAAGAAATACATTTGTGTTGTCATTTTGACAACCAGTTCTGTAAAAAAATCTCAAAGTTAGGCAACATTTTTCATTTCATGTATTTCTCTCTGTAAATTACATGTGTTAACCTTGATATAAAGCTTAGCAGAAAAGTGGAGACTTGCTGTTAGAGTTACACAGGAATAAGTAAATTTGTTTTCTGAGACCATGCTCTTTCTCAGGAATTAGGTGATTGTTCATGTATTTATATACATTGGCATGGTAAGAATACAGAAACACAAATGTCAAAATTTAATGCGAGCAAATTTGCACTACATATGCAAAGTACTGGCAGCTGAGAGAAACCTACATATGTTCTTCTTTCAGTTCGTAAGTGTTCACATGCAAACCTGGATATTCTCAGAAGAACAGAAAGTTCTATCAGTGGTAAACTGCTGGCATTTCCTAGGCACAGTGGTGCATAGCTGGCTCGTCATCTAACAGTGCAGAAAGAAACAGTGAAGACCAAAAACCTATTTATTCAGTAGATGACAAAAAAGCGAAGAGACAACACCATAAGGCAATTGTATTTGTGGCAATAAATAGCACTCTACTGACATGTCTAAGTTTTGGTCTTGAAGGATGTACTCACTGTTTTGACAATAGAGGATAAATTGTATAAATGAAAATGCTGAAAAGAAAGTAAGACACATGGGAAAAATGCTAAAAAATCATTCCTCCCAAATAAATAAATTTAAGGTAGATGCTAGTTACGGTGTGCTAATCCAATGGAAATGTAAAAAACTCCTCTTGAGACCTACGTGAAATTATATTTAGATAGTCATAAAAAAATTGAGAATAATATTTTGTCTTCACTCATCTGGTATAAGTTTCACCATAAATAAATTTATGAAATTTATTTTGTTAAGTAAAAAATTTAAATAAGTCAATTAAGACCATTTCACAGGTTGCCTCTCTGATATTACATAAACCCCAAAGTTTTTGTATTTGCCTTGACTTCTTTCTTCTTAATAGGCAAAGTTCTTCTGCTTGGTGCAACACTATTCCCAAGTCACATCTGTTATTGATATTGTTTCATTTATTTTACTTAACTTGCATTTCCTTAACAGATGTGAAGCCAACTTTGCTTCCATTAAAGTCAACAGTACTTTCGCACTAACTCCCAACATCAAAAATAAGAGCTGCAGTATAACTTAATGCAACTTTTGAGAACAATTTGAAATTATTTATATTTTCTAATTTATTGGTACATGGCCATTTTTTCCCATTAAATATTTTATTTTATTTTATTTTATTTTATTTAAAAAAGCTTAACAACTTCATCTTATATTATGCAAAACATGTCAAATTACAGATGTTTACTGACAGTATTATATAGAAAAAGGCAGCCTCATGTACAATTACTTTTCTAAGCCCTGTTTTGAGATAATATGTATGATGATATCTTAAAAGTCTACCTCATTGCTTCTAAGTACATCTGTAAGTACAATGTCAATACTGTTTAAACATAGAACTAAAAATGTATTTTCTTATATTAGACTTTCTTGTGGTAGATCAGTGCAGAGCAGTCTGCACATAGCACTTGATTGAAAATTAAATGTTCTTATCCACAAATTTGTACTATCCCAACATAAGCCAATGGCTCTCTGGTGTTACAGATTAGGACTTGGATCTGAGTGTTGATGATGGAGCTTTATAGCCACACTGCAAAATGCTGGAGGAACTATTTTGAAAATTTATGACTAATTGCATAATTATCTTCTGAATATTTAGGACTTTTCTTCAAGAAGTTTGTTAAGTGTTAAGATTACTGCAACAATATTTTAAAATTAAAAACCATACACACATTCTTAAATGACCTTTATATAGCTATCAGTTACCTTCTAAAATCTCCTTCTCCTCTGCCTGCCAAGAAATAAAATACCATCCATGTTAGCCAAAGGTATTGTGTAACAGTGTTGTTCCTGATTATTGATTATTAGTTACAAAGAAATGACATGTCATATATAATAAAAGAGTTTAACAAAAATCTCCATTGGATGAGGGAAAAAAGCACTTTGGATAATACAGCAAACTGTGATTTTACGCATTTTAGTACATGTTGTCAAGTGGCACTGGTTATTACGGAATAAAATATTTCATTTACTGCAAAAACAGTCTCTGGGAACTTGCATGTTTAATACTTTCTTTGCAATATGGTATTTTCTCTTTATGAAACATGCTTCTACATTGTCTTAAAAAGTTAACTAAGAAAAAAAGTGTCTTTTTATGCAGCATAAATATAGAAAGCACATTTTTACATCTCTCAGGTTTGTGCTTTGATTTTTCAGGTAAAAGAGAATGTTCCACAGGCTTAGAAGTTGAATCCTCTACCTGACACTTTGCCCAATTTTGTATTGCATCTAGAACTTGCCAGTAAACAGTGCATAGTTGCATATGAGGGCACTAGAAACAAAAAAAAATTACAAAATTGCAAAATACTTTTTTCTTTTCCTGACCCAGTTCTAAGTACATGTAGAAAAGGACAAACTGAAAATTCCCTTCTCAGAGCTACATCTGAGCAATGCTTTCCTCCATGGTCTCTCATAAGGGTGCAGAATATACCTGTAGAATTACCATATTAAGCTTCATCTACACTTTCAACAGATCCTTCATATTATTTTCTATTTCATTACAAGTCAAAAAATATGTTTTCCTGAAAACAATGAGATATATACTCTTCTCCAGAACATCATAATTGCCCTATCAGTTGAGATCAGTGCATTGAAATTCTCAGTTTTTATCAAGAGAAATACTTTAATAACCTCCTGTCACGGTTTAACCCCAGACAGCATTTAAGCCCCACACAGCTGCTTGTTCACTCCAGCACCAGTGAGACCAGGGAGAGAACAGGAAGGGTAAAATCAAGAGAACTCATGGGTTGAGATAAAGACAGTTTAATAGGAAAAACAAAAGCCATGCAGGCAAGCAAAGCAAAACAAGGTATCAATTTGGCCCTGGAAAGTGGGGCCCCATCATGCGTAACATGGAAAGAGAAAATTCCATCACTCCAAATGCTTTCCGTTCTTCATTCTTCCCCCCACTTTACATACTGATGTATGATGCCATCTGGTCTGGAATATCCCTTTGGTCAGTTTGGGTTACCTGTCCTGGCTGTATCTCCTGTCAACCTTCCAAGCATCCCCAGTCTCCAAACCAGTGTGGCAGTATGAAAAGCAGAAAAGGCCTTGGCTCTGTGTAACCCCTGCTCAGCAATAACAAAAATACCTCTAAATTATCAACATTGTGTTCAGCACAAATACAAAATGTAGTCCCATACCAGCCATGGTGAAGAAAATTAACTGTACCTCAGCCAAATCCAGCACACCTCCCTAAATCCAAGAGAAAGTACCTGCTACTTGCCTGCAAGCATCAAGTATATGCAACTTTTTCTTTCTTGCTTCCAGTGTATTGAAGGATGTAAGTTATAAACTCAGAGAACGTTTTTTAACCACAGAAGGCAGAGTAACAGCTACAAATAAAGAAAATAAACATAGCCTTTTATGACTGGCAGAGAAACAGTCAGCAGCAGTTAAAACAGTGAAGCAGCAGCACTGTCAAAAACATCACTATCTGTGCTGATGTCCTTAAAACTGCAGAATCAGTGTCTGTCTCCAAAAGAGATCTCCCCCTATTTGTTGGTTGGACCTGCAGACAGCTGATACTTCTCCAACATGCTTCGTTCATGCTTTGAACAAAGGACACTGGTCCAGGAACAGGACAACTGAAGTTTAGTTGCAAGCCTTCTACTCTGATCTCCACTCTTCAGAAATCCACAAAATTGCTTATTTGCTGTTGTTAATTAAACAGCAAATGTTGTTGTTTTTAAAACACACATCACTTGTGGGATGAAGAGGTCAAGGAGAAGCCAAAAGAAATGTGTAGGCAGGCTCAAATGCATTTTTACATGGATTGCTCTCTACCTCTGATGTGTCTATTTTCCACTGACACAAAGGCAGTAGACTTCATTGATTTATTGTTTTGATTTACAGTCAGGAAATTCCCATCTAGCTTTTACCCTGAGCTCCACACATGCCCTGGACAGGTCTACAAAGAGACCTTGCACAGTGTTTTCAGCTTTTAAAACTTTTAGTTAATAAAGATGCTGTTCTGTGCAATTTATTCTCCACTGCAGAAGACGGGTCTTTCTTTATGGATTGTCTGCCACACCGATACTTAGAAGCAGAGGAGGAGTCTTAGGTTTTGGGAGTGTTTGGCAGAGCTTGAGCTAATGGTGTTCACACTTCATAGCATCTTTGAACTGTACAGTAAATCTCAATTCTGAGTGCCTCAGATGGATTTCGGGGATTTAATATATTGTAAGGTAAATGTTTTTCCTTTATTTGTGATTTTTCCAAGAGAGTTTTTCTACATGCGTCTTGCTGCTTTGGGGAAGCTGAACTAAACCAAATAGATTTGTAAAGTCGTTTAACTCTTCCCATCAAGTACTCTTCTGAACAATGGGGATTTTGCTTTCATCAATATCCAAACCAGTCTGGATATTACAAGCACTATTTCCTTTGCATCCAGACTTTTATTATAATCTTCAACTTCACATGATGATGATATCGTAGATGTCATCTGAATTCCTCTTTGACTACAGAAATATGTATTTCTTGAGGGGTGCATGGATGTATACATGTATGTGTGAGCCCGTGTGTCTGTGTGTCTTTACCCAGGCATATGCGTATATTCTCTAATTAAACTGGAATTTCATATGTAAGGTTTTGGTAATTCTATCATTAAGGTTTTTAAAACAGCCTGAAATTAGTAAGTTTTCTAGTAGAAGGAGGCAGAAAACTGGTCCATTAAGCACTGTTTGCAGACGATAATCAGTTTACCATAACATCAATTTCTCATTACCACTATTAAAAGTTTTTAGGTCTAATTAGGGCAATAATAAGCACATTGAAAAACACGTGCTTATTACGTGCTTTTCATTCATTACTAAAAGAACAAAACGTAATTCTTTGATGGATTCAAGGTCATTGCCAATCATTTTTCTGTACTAATACTGTCAAAAGTCAAGCTGAGTAACAGAATTTTGACTATCAAAAAGATTAAGTAATAGTATTAGAGACTCAAAACTACTCAAGAGACAAACAGAATTATATGAAACATATTCATATTTAAAAAGGCTTGATTGCTCATTACCGAAAACACTCCTCTTTACCCAAAAGAAAATTCTACTGGTAGCATTTTAGTGCTCAGCTTATATTGCAAAATTTGAATTATATAAGCACTTTAACTCACCAGCTGTAGCTGCCAGCAGGCCTGGTTAAAGTAAGTAAAATCTAGGTTTCATACTACTGACATAGGGCTTACCTTTCAAACGACTGATTAAAGCTTTCAGGCTTGGGTTTTTTTCAGTAAGATTCAATTAAATTTTAAAAGGACCTCAGATAAAATAGAACAAAAAAGGTGTTTGCTAATTAAAAAAATACATATGAAAATACATGAAAATACCTTTTCAACTTTTTCTATAGAAAAACTAATTTCCCAAGGCACCAGACGTATCTTTCACTATTGTGATTTTGTATGTTGTGACTTTTTTCCTCAAAATAATATATTTTTCAAGCAGTGCAAAACAATTAGTGCAGATGATTGGTTTATTTTATAGTTCTCACTTGACAGCTCTAGCAAACTACTCTGAAGACTTTTGTTAAGGCTTTTTTGTTTTGTTTTCACTTAAAGGACTTGATTTCACTTTTTCTCTCCTTCATAGTACTTTGAACTTCCCTTCTGAGATCACTGAAAAAAATAGCTTTTTCCTCAAGAGAAAAACATGTTATGCAAAAATTCTCCCCTTCTTATTAGCACTATGTTAACCAGAAACCTACAGGGCAGGTTCTTAAGTAGTCTAGATTCCATTTAAATGGAAAAAAGATTTGTTGAGAGTTTACCATTTTATCTGTAGATTGTCTACAGAATATCAAATATATTAAAGATCATGCTCTAATGTAGGAACGCTGTATTTTCTTATCTGGCAGCTGAACAAGAGAAATAATAGTTTTCCGTCATTCATTCATTCATTCATTCATTTTATTTCTCTGGTGAGGTTTTTTGCACAGCATGAATGATTCCCAGGTTAGACCAAATCTGTCAATGCAGTTTTCACTGACCTACATACCTACTTTTACGGACGTAAATGTTTGACAACAACAATCATAATCATAATCATCATTCGGGTGTTGGACTGATTGTTATCCAGCTTCTTGCAGTCAACCTTTGGCATTTGCGAACCTTTAATTTCTCATTCTTTGCCACAGAAAACTGGAAATACAGTTGTTCAGCCACAGTAATACTGTGATCATTTTTAGGCATCTCATCCACATAAGCATGCATTAAAAAAACAAGAATTTCTTAATTTCCAGTGATCAACAATTTGTTACTAACTCTTCTCTTGATATCTGCAAATGATAATGTTTCCGCCATGGGTCCTATATGAAAGCTTTGTATTGGTATACAGAGAAATAGGAATATGGTAATTTCGCTTATTTTCCTTAATGAGGGGATTTATCTCTTTGCACAATATGCCAAACAAATCAACTCCATCTGAAAGAGTCAAAGAATGAGACTACTCCTTGAAGTTTGTACTGAAATGTTCTTTTAAAATGATAGCTGAAGGCTACCATTCCAAAAATTGCAATGAAAATTGAGATTTTAATCATAGATATATTAGTGTAACAACTACAAATATTACTAATTACAGCTATTTTTTTGGCCATTTGTATTACAGTTTGAAACCCTTCAAACCCTTATTACTTAGATTATGAATTTTTGAGACAGCAATTATCACCAAACTTTCAACTTCCTGCTGCTCCCTCCCACATTTAGAAAAAAGCTGCAACCTTGCACTTTTCAAAACTCATACGTATAACAAAATGGGAATTTCAATACAAATAATTTCCTTTCAAATCTTTAATTAAAAAGTTTGCTTGAATCACCAGAATGGAGATGTAATAAGGCTGTGCAACAAAGTATTAAGAGTAGGAAACATTCATCAACACTAATCACTTGCTGTAAATTTTTTGTCAACCGTGAGCATGGTCTGAAACATAGTAGTTGGTAGGAACAAAACAAACTGTGACTGCAGGGATTCGGGGCTCTTCTGCCCATTACGCCAGCAAGTCCATCTGCTGGTGGGCTGGTTTGGAACTGCTCTTTGAAGCTGCTGAGAAGTATCACTGGTTATAACTGCTCTGAGAACTGCAGTGCATGGCTGCAAATGGCTGCACTTCCAAAGCAGGGCTGAAAGACCAGACACACATCACTCTCTTCTGTCCTGCAAGCTCCATGCCACTGGTTTTCTAAATAAAATGCTAAAATAGCCATACACTATTTCATGATCTTGAGTGCTATCTATGCTTCAATTTTGATGCAAACTTGACCCTCCTGAAAGACATTTTGAAAATAATTATATAAACCCAAAAGCTTAAAAAGGAAAAAAAAATCTGACTCCTGTGTCAAGGATTTTTTTCACTTGGTAGGAAATCTAAATGAAACTCATCTATACCGTTTCATGTCTAGATTTTGTAAGCATTCTGTATATGTAAGGCAATGAAAAATATGATTTCAACTAATTATTCTTGACATTTTGAAATTATGAAAATACTGAACTTCAAATGAAATTTTGCGTATGCATACACCATGTGGTATCCTTAATGAGGATGAATATGTAATTGTACAGCACAATAACTTCATAATTATTTTGTAATTAAAAGGTCTACTCCTCTGATGACTTGTATTTACACTTAACACATAATTAGATGTAATATAATTGATTACATAAAATAACAGAAACTTAAAAAAGATTAATGTTAAGAAGTAGATAAAATAAAAAATATGTATTTGAAACTACACTGCTTTTTTTCAAAGAATAGTTTCAGTGGTTACTCTAAGATTTGCATTGGTTGTATGCCGAAGCTTATATTTAAAGTCTTTTTTTGTACAGTGAGATAAGTCCTTCATCAGGTCATGAACTTTTCTCATTATTATCAGGTATTATTAGGATATCCCCTCATTGACCCCCTTCTCTTTTGCCATAACCTGCCCCTCAAAATACTTGAGGTGTCCATCTAAGATGATAGCCTGACTATCACAAGTAGATTTTTTCTGTTTCAAGCATAGGGAAGAAAGGCAGCTGTTGCCCACTGGCTCCCTTGAGAGAGGGATTTCTGGTCTCCACATCGCTCTGTTGCCTGGACATTTTTGTGCTGCAACAGCAAATACTGCTGCTCTCTGTGCCACTTTTGGACAGTAAGCACATGTCCATTAAGGAAGGGCTCTGTCCCTAAGGATGTACTATTCTATATGCTGAAGTGGTGAGAGCTACAGGTGGATGTCTCTATGGCAGCAGGATAGCTGGTGCCTCTGTGGATCTTCCCTAAGACATCTATCTACTCCTACTACTCCCTCAAATCCAAGTTTTCTCACTTCTTTCTTCCTGCATTCTCTTTTTTTTAGATGTTCCATAGCCACTTTTCTGAAAACAAATGAGGTCTACCTCCTGACATCTGAGGTACCACTCTCTTCCAGAACAGCAATGTATTTGGGCCTAACTTGATGTCCTGATTTTCTGTTTTGGGAATGTTTTCCAGTCTCAGATAATAGCAGTTCTGCACTCAACTGTCCAGAGAGCTATGGAATCTTTTTTAACATAAATGCAGGTGATTCTGTCCACAGTATTACGGTACATGACTTACTTTATTGGTATTGGTTGTATCAGAAAAAGCAATGCAACCCAAAATATGACATGGCTGGGATGGTATACATGACCTATACCAGGGTGTGAGAGTAAACTTTTGCATATACAGCTGTTGTGAAGATGAAGAGATTGATTTAGAATCACACACAGTACAGAGTCACTCAGGGAAATAATAAATTGCTAATCAAGTGGCAGTGCAGTCCCTGGTGACAGGCAGACAGGCCACACTTAACGCTATGAAAACTTTGGATGAAGAACGGACAAGCTTGGAAAACACTTTGAGGAAATAACTTGGGGATATTTTGTTCCTTTTCAACTCACTTTTTGCACAAACAGGGAAGCAGAGACACGGTAGTAGAATTGCTTTAAGCGACAAGAAGACAGGAGAGGTTTTCTTGTTGTGTTTGCATAAGCAGATGGCTGTTCTTGATGTGTTTCACTGGGAACATAACCAGTGCACTGCAGAGGCATGCAAAGACACAACGAAAGTGACAGAAGAGCAGCTGGGCTTTAGGACTGACATCACTGATGAAACTGGGGTGGCATGGCTAGAGATTTATGTGAAGGTCAAACTGTCAGGAGACTGTGAAGAACAGAGGCATGTAATTAAAAAGCATGTGCTTTAACAAAGCAGATTTAAATGGGAATTTCATGTTACAGAAGTTTTTTTAACAAATAAAGAAATACATCAAGGCAAAACCAAAAGATAGAAAAGACTTGTTCAAGAAAATTTGCACGATCCTTGACATACCAAGTACTTCTTGTTAGANTTTTTTTTTTAACAAATAAAGAAATACATCAAGGCAAAACCAAAAGATAGAAAAGACTTGTTCAAGAAAATTTGCACGATCCTTGACATACCAAGTACTTCTTGTTAGAGTTAACTTCTTGTAGCATCTTGCTACAATACTGTCTGGCACTTGGATTATGTATTGTTAGAGGAATGGATATAAAACATATTTTCCCACTAGGTTGATTTCCTTTCAACCTAGATTGCTGATCTTGTTCACATAGTGGATTAAAATATGAAGAAACACCCAAAATCAACATATATTTTTTATATTTAAGGATTACAGCTGAACATTCACAATGACAGGGCAATTAAGATTGTTGTATCTTAAAAAAACAGTCTAGTATTTTGGCATGAGTGTGCTTACCAAAATGCTATCTTTAAGACACCTTATTATGAAAGGAATTCAGTCTATATGTCATTAAAAAAATCAATGTGCTTATACCATCTGCAAACCCTCCTTTAGAACATGATAACAGTTTGAGCAGAAGTAACTATTATGCAAACCAGAAACAAATAAAAAAAAGTCAATTTGCTACAGCAAATTAAAATGAGATCACAGAAATTTCATCTCCACACAAAAAATATTTAGATGTGTTCTAACTGACTTACAAAGGTATTCAGAATAATTTGATTTATAATCCTGTTCTGAAAATACATAAACAAAAGATTAATTTAAACAGCTTTTTTAGAAGTGTCTCTGAAAAAGCACATTATGTTTCTGTTTCCTGCTTAAAAATTCTCATTAAAGTCCCTTTCATACACTGCATTTTACTATCCCAAAAAAACCATTAGACCCAAATAATACTTAGATAAATTTGTGTGTGTATATTTTAAATTTGTGTCCACTACAGCAAAGTCCATCTTGGGAACATTACTGCACATTGCGAATGGCAGGCAACAGGAGAACTGCAAGCCAACACTCTTGACTCACTTTGCCATGCTTAATCTCACTGCTAGGCAAAATAAAGAATTCCACATTATGTCTGTAAACAGAGATTGAAAACTTGACATGATGATATGGTCAATTCAGATAATACTAGTGCTGGAAAAAATATCAATATATAACAGAGAATCTGAGAACATCATATCCTTGCCTGTTTCTCTCTTCTCTTCCCCTCATCTCATCTAGAATATAAATTACCACAGGAAGATCCCATTTTAAGTATGGACACAATGGATAAATTTTGGGAGGCATGATAAAAGGTGTTTTTTTACTGAAACAGAAATGACAGGCTCAGGATGGGAAGTGCCAGTGGAGTCTCTGTCTCGTGGGGCAGAAGAACATCAAACCACGACCCAGCAGCAGCGCACTCACAGCATTAGTGCACCACTCCATCAGGAGGGCAGGCACGATCACAGCAGCACAGCAGTACAACTTGGTTTTTATTTAGGGCTATTCTCACTCCTGCAATAGCTTGGCTGTAATTCAAAAATTCTCTGATTGGAATTTGGTATAGATTACCACTGACAAAGAAGGTAAAACTCACAGAGCTATCCGTTTTTGCCTATGCCACATTATATGCTCACTTCCCTGACACCAAAGTTTTTCTGAAAGTGCTCTAAAACTAACAGCAATAAGCACTTTGCTAAAGATAAAAGAAAACCATCCAGATTATACACTACATTTTTTCTTAAAGCCATGCAGAACCTTAGTTTTAAGAGCATTAACACTTAATAGATGTCATATTGCTCTAATTGACTTGACTTGCAGCTGTGACTGCTGGGCACTTCTGCAGCCGTAATGCTGACATTTCCTAACATTTGAGCATGTGGCTTTCCAGCCTTTTCAGATCCTGTTTACAGGAGTCTAATGCTCTTTTAAAAGTCACTTTTTTTGCTGTATACAAACAAAGGAAAGTAAATGTCACAAATGCTTTGTGAAACCATAATGAGCTCTGCACTAAATGTTAGATGCACTGGATGTTCAAGCTAATTATCAGTTGGTTTTGCAGGGTACATATATGTTAACAAGTAAATTGGAGCAACAGAAGAGGATCAGCTGATCAAAACAGATGGCACTGTGGCCCCTGCAATGATGTATCTGGTACAGGAGTTTCACCTCAGATGAGATGAATCCAGTTCCCTGGACTGAGTGCTTGCACCCTGGACATGGGAATTGACTGATCCAAAGGACTGGTCATTGGCAACGACCCTTATTCTCCGAGAAGGGCTGGACTCCATTTGGCTTGCACCTGAGTCAGACTTTTATGAAGGCGGTATGCTTTGAAGATTTTATTGCTTTCCTCTGAAAATACAAACAGCTCTGTGACTCAGCTTTCTGATGTGCAACACGTGGGGATGACCTGTGAGCTCTGCCCAGAATTTCAGCTCTGCCTCAAAGCAAAAAGTGAACACAGCATCCTGCTTGCACAATTGGTTCTGTTAGGTTGTGCCTATTTTGTAAGTCTATTTGACAGATATTTTGCAGAGGAATCTTGTCTTTTTCTTCCACATTCTGAAGGAAATATGTGACTTTAGACCTCCCTGCTCTCTCTTTTCCATTTTCCTTACCTTTAATGTACTTGAATTTCCCCTTGTCATTTTTGCTATTTCTTTAGTCCTGCAATTCGCCAGTTATCTGACTGCCTCCTTCCACTTCTCCTCGACTATGTCCCTGTATTTGAATGAGGCTTCTACTCCACATTGATCAGGTACCAAGCTAAGGAACAAGAACAGGATGAACCTTCAGTTCCAGGGACTGACTCCAGGGTCCCACAAGTGGGGCAGAGCAATTCACTTGTTCAACCCTGCTGCAGCACAGTTAGAGAGGTCTTGTAGTGGTGAAGGATTTGACTTTTGCAATTCAGTTCCCAAGAAGACAATAAACTTAAGAAGGCAACAAAAATGTTAAAAGGAATGGAATATTTTTATACAAGGAGGAAACAGGTAAACTAAGGCTCTTCAGCTAGGAAAGAGATTACTGAGGAAATTGTGAGGCAAATCCAGAAGATGACAAATAGCAGAGAGGAGACTAGGTAACTCTTATTAGCAATGTGAATCCACATCAGTGTTTTGTTTCGATCTGGAGTGCAGTTGAAGCAAAAATCCCCTTTGGTTCACGCTACAGAGGAGCTTCAGTGCACATAAAACAGATGCCTTTAAAAGGAAAATAAACTGAAAGATGCACTCCATATACTCACCTAAAATGAGTCAGCCACTACCAGGTGTGCCTGTAACTAGACTACAGTTAGCTTGATGTAAAATCCCTTCAAATGCATATTGTAGGCTATCAGGTCATCAGCACGAATCATTTCATTCTACATATTCACTTTCATTGCACTGTACTACTTGCTAAGGAAGGCATATCCCATGTTGGAAAAACCAGAAGGTATCAAACTAAGCAGTGACTTTAAAAAGCAGATATTCTGTATTTGGCTCATTGGCATGTTTCATTTGGGTGGCAAAATTCTATAAGGGTTCAGGAGTTATTGGACAAATAAGAAGTCTGCAGAACATATTGACACAGATGCAATTTCCTGCTCAGAAAGCACCCAGATTGCAGATTATCAGCAAATCAAACCAGCGGACAGGTCATTCCATGCTTGTCACATTACTGTACCATTTTTGTCAAGCATATCACAAAGTCCTTTTCTCTTTCAAGCTGAGTACCCTGAATTCAGTTTCAATATATCTGGGAGATTCAGAGTTCCCTAGCTACTTGATTTGGTTAAGGACCATAACTTGCAAGATGGCTTTCTGCTGGTGCCTAGTAAACATTTCCTAGTATCCTCAAGGTAGAGCAAAACACCATCCACCAAGTACTGAGTTAAGCAAGTTTTCAGTGCTCTTGCATGACTTGCCACACAGCTGAAAAGCACCCTGAACACAGGCTGATATTTTGGAGTTGCTATGGTTTTATCGTGGGACTTTTTTCTTCTGAAAAAAAAAAAAAAAAACAACATTTTTCCCCACGTATTTTTGCCTTGTTGAGATCCTATATGCATTTACTCCTTGGGTGTGCTACTTTAGCACTTTGGTTTGGACCAGGAGGGAGATTTTTGAAGTGAATATTGCAGTCTCTGCACCTGTGATGCCTTGGTTCATGTCCTGTATCAGACAGCAGGCACAACTTGCATTTCTTTCCAATTAAACTGCAACAAGTGAAAAGATGCATTCCAAGACTTTACCTTAAGTACCTAAGTCAAATATAGTCCACAGAACCATTACAGCCCAAGTGAAAGAAACACCCTGAAAATGCATATAATGTAGACATCTGGTCCTCAGCAGCAGCTATTGCACTCTACAGATCCACTCTTACTGGACTGCACTTCTTGGTAAACAATGATGAGCTGTTTTGTTTCATTTTGACTTTGATGAAATTAAATGAAAGAAAAAAGAAAAACTAACACAAGGCTCGAAATGAAAGTAGTGATAGGAAAGTTAATGATAAATGTACTCTTGGCAATGCTAGAAGTCACAAATTTAAAAGGCACCACTGACAACCAGGGCCAGAAATTACAAATTACAGACAAAATCCCAAGGGAGCAATTAAGGCATGTGTGAACAAGCTGGCTGCAACAATCAAACATTTCCTAAACTTGAAATACAATTTGGTATACAACTTAAAAAAGGATATATTTTATTTTATCTATAGAAATTAAATTTAATTAAATTTAATTAAATTTAATATATATTAAGGTTTGGCCTAATCATTTCATGTTGTTGCACCAGGAACTGAGATATCAAGATCTACTACAGATTCAGGATTTTACACTTTTCAGATCAAAAGGAGCTCAGATTATTACTTCTCTGTAAGTCCTCCACAGCCAAACATGCTCCTCATAAAGGTGTGGCAATATTACTTGACTGCCAATGCAGTCAATAAGATGAAATTTGTTCCACATTTAGCTTCCTTGGTCAATTACACACAGATTTCATGAAAGAAATCTGTTGAAATTTGAGGAAAGGAGATTGGTCACTATTGCTTCACGAGTATTACAAATTTTACATTGGTAGGAATGCTGAGGTTTGTTCCTCTTAAATAAATCTTCCAATCTTGTAATTTATACAGAAACTTGGAGAGATATTTCAAGCCAGTTCAGTCTGAAAGATGCAGATTTATAGTGATGAGGTGCTGCTACACAAACTCTAAGACTAGAAATACAGCCTTGTGCTGTGGCCAGCAACAGGGGAGAGAGTCTAGCATAGCTTAAACTGCTATGATTTTCAGAAGTTTGTCTGTAATGTCTGGTCCAGAATATAAATTTGCACAGATGAAACACAGATGATTCGTAACAGCCCCTTTCTCCCACATTTTTTAGATTCTGTCTCTTTCCAGCCTCCACATTTTGCTTTGTCTTTATGTTCTCGGATCCCTGGGTCTCATTCTTTGTGCATGTCTGCAAAGCATGTCCTACAGCTGGAGCTGAAGCTGTACTGACATAGAAGCAGGAGACTAACAGAGGTACAGAGGAGCAAAGATACTGACAACTGAAAGGAACAAAGAAACAGGAACAAGTTAACCTGACTGCAATGCAAATTCCTCCATGTTGGGAAAGGGTTCCTTTGCTGTTCAGTGGAGTGCTGAATATGTTTCTTTCTCAAACAGCGAATGTAATATTCCTTTACAGTTGGAGGATGCAGTGTATTTAAAGCTGGATTCCACCGATGACATGAGATACGTTAATTACACTTGATCAGCCAGTTCAGTTAAGTGTTAAAGACTGTTACTGAAAGCTTTAATTCTCTAACACTTGTTTGCTAAGCTCACCTGATGAAACAAAACCTCAGACTTCATCTCCTCTTGACTTACCCACTTAGTCAAAGTAATGCACAGAACATCAACATGGTTTACTTTTTAAGTACAAATAAATCATATGCACTTGGGAGTCTGGATCTCAGGCTTCACAATTAATGTGTGCACCTACTACAGAGAAACTGTAAGCGATGCTTTCAAGGATCTGATTACTAGTTTTAATTTAGTAGCTTTATCTACTTCTCTTACTGTTTCAGCTCAATTGCTGCTTTTCCATGCATCAGAATCATTAGTGGTCACACAGAGATACTTGTCTCTGGGTTAAAATGTCTGCAAGCTGTCAAAGTGCTTTAGTGTAAACCTCTGTGACTGAATGCTTAGTGGTGCTCTCAGCATACAAGAGATAGGTCTGCCAATATTATTTACATATGATGATAAATGAGCAACATTACTCATTTTAACCTAAAGTAAGAAGTGCTTTCGGAATGCTAATTAAGAAATTTTTTTCCCTATTGTGGTTTTCTATTAAAGTGTTCTAATTTTACTTTTTTCTTTTTTTTTTTTTTTTTTTTTTTTTTTTTTAAATTTTCATATTAATTTTAGGCTTATCACACATGAAAAAAACCATATGTTTTCTCAAAAAAAAAAAAAAAAGAAAAAGTCACTAACCTGAAAAAAGGGATTAAGAGAAAAATACTTTTGGATGTTTTAATCTGCAGCAAGAGGAGAGAAATAATTCATGCCAGCAGCAACCGCAGCTCAGGGATTTTTTCCTACCGCTTCAGAGTATATATTAGAAACACTTTTGTTCATTGTATTATATACATTCTCTGTTTTGTTTCTTTTAATCTTATTAAAGATATCTACATAAAATTATGGGGCTAAAAGGAATTTGACGATTGCTGAAAAAAGAGTTCCACATCTTGGAGAGATTTGGAAAAAAACATCCTTTTTAGAAACTATTGTACTTTAACACTGTATTCCTTACCAATGATATTAATGTTAAGGTAGAATATTTATTTCCAAGAATTTGTTTGTTTCTCCAGCTGCTTCTCTACCTGAACTCTTAATCAGGTTTGTAACAGTGTAATTTTTTCCACAGCAACCAGTTTAGGCGTCACAAATAGAGGATTATGACTTCAATATACAAAAGAGCGGCAAGAAGATTAAGTTTTAGAAACAGCCTGGGGGAGGGGTGTTCTTATTTAATTTCCCTAGTACTAAAGAGTTCAGGAAAATAATCAAATATATACAACCATAAAACAGTTTCTGAAGAAAAGGCACACAAGAACTTTTCATGAGAAGTAGGATTATTTCCAACCAGTAATAACTCTATTATTATGAAATCTGGAGTGGGCTTTAAGCTATCAGACACCTAATTTACAGGCTATAGGGATGTGGGTGTGTGTAAGGGGGGAAATCAGCTGCCTAAATATACGTGCCAGGCTGCATCTAAGACATCTTGGCATACCTGGGATATCTGCATGAGCTATCAAGTAAGAGAGAAGATATACGGGAGACATGACCTTCTGAATTTGCAGCTGAACTCAAGCAGGATGTTGTAGGACATTTCAGCTGGTACCAGATACCTGAACGGAACTGACACTCAAAGACCAAAGTCTTGTGTTAAAAGGGTGTTCTGGATTTTGTAGCACCTGAAAGACCTGAGCATTTATGTCAGGCAGGTGTATTGAGCCCCTACAAGGAGGTGTTTGAATCACAGTCTGGATCCTACCTTTAATGATAATTTAGAAATTTAGAGACATGCTTCGTTTCTGTGACTGAACTTCAGTGAAACAAAACAAAACAAAACAAAAATCCCCAAAAAACTCAATAACAACAACAAAAAAATCCACAAAATTAAATCAACAACGTTTTATCAGGGACCTTGAGGAAGTTTCTGCCTGCTTTTAGAAAATTTTTTGATGGCTCTCTGGAGAGAGATTAGTCCTATCTGAGCATGAAAAGCATCTGTAAGCAGGGGTTCAGATTTGGATTAAGAAGATACAGGAACACTGAAGATCAGTCTGTATTGATTTCCTAAGCTCCAGCCTATCTCATCGGTACTGGAGAAATCAGAAGGGGTTACTGCAGTTACCAGGTAGGTATCAGGCAGCTAACATTTTTAACAGAGAAAAAAGTAATCAGGTGAGAACAGAGGAAGAACTGAGGAGGGAATATCTGGCTTAATTAGATGTTGCCAAATCAACTGAATCTCAGGAAATTTGCCTTAAGAGTACATGAAACACTGACTACAACAATGTCAGAAGCATTTGTAGCTATCTTTCAGAATTTTGAGAGGATGATGACATTTCAGAAGATTTAAAAAGGTCAAGCACAACCTTTATCTCTATAAAGTGGCAAAAGGAAGAGACAAGGAATTATAAACTAAATACTCAACTTACGTTCAGTACCTGAAATAATACTGGAAGAAATAAAGAATTTTAGAAACTTGACAGATAACACAAAGATGAACAGCAGCCAACATGTATTTATCAAGAACAAATCCAATTCAATTTTCCTTCTAAGAATAAGACCTTATGAAAAACAAAGTAGCAGAAAATACACTAACTAAAAAATGCTTTCAACATTGCTTCAAGAGACATTTTGATAAGCAAACAGTGTTACAGACAAAGCTATTCTAAGACCCATGCAATATCAGTTTCAGAACTGCACTCAGTAAGCAATTATCAATAGCTCATTGTAGGACTGGAGGGTATATGACCATCAACAGATATAGATACAGCTCTACATCAATAGTCTTCATACTTCACTGACAACCTAGTGACAGAGCAGAGAATATAGCTACTGAATTCACAGGCATCAAAATGAAAAAATGTTTTGGAAAACAAGACCAAAGAATTGACAAAGTGGTCTGAATGAAACAGGATGGGATTCATTATGGAAAAAACCCCCAAAACTATGCAATGTTCTTCAGTGAGGCAAAATAAACAGTTGCAAAAATACTAGGTGGGAAACAAGTGGCAGGGTGGCAGCTGTAAAAGGAAAAATCTAAGGCATATAATGAATTCTCAGGTGACAGTAAGCAGTCAGTGCCAGCTGACTGGTAAAAGGCTGTCATACTGAGACATATAAAGAGAAGTATTTTTGCAAGCCACATGGAATAATTCTTTTGTATTGGCAAAGCCTGTTCTCTCTACTGAGTCTAGTTTTGGGCCTTGCATTTCAAAAAAAATTGGCCAATTAGAGAGATCCTACAGGGTAGCAACCAGATGTCTAATAATCATAACCTACAGAAATAACTAGATTTATTGTTCATAAAAGAAAAATTACTGAAGCTGGAATATAAGAATGATCTCCAATATTAAGAAGCAGTTGTAAAGAGAAAAGAAATAAGCTACTTTCCATGTCCTCAGTATATAAGAAAAGAAAAAATGGTACTACACTCCAGCAAGAAAAATTTAGTTAAGAAATATGAACATTCTGTAACAGTAAACCCATCTGAATACAGGAATAGATTGTCTGTGGAAATTGTGAAATCATAAAAGGTTAGATGTGCAGTTTTATAAGTACAGAACTCTGTCAGATCAAAATGGGGAACGTGAACCTTCGAAGTTCCTTCTAGGAGGCTGGGGTTTTTTGAGGGGGGGACTCTTTTGATATTTATCTCTTCAGCTCAACAGCTCTAAAGCAAGGACCTGCACTTTTATCATCTTAGTTCTTTATTTTGAATTTGGGAAGGAACTTTGTCTATTCCAAATTTTATCTAGTAGTTCAGTTTATTATTATTTTATTTCTTGCTTATATCATCATTTTGGTATATTCATAAGGCCTTAGAAGAGTGTTTAGTGCATCACCCATAACTTGCATTACGCTAAAAGACCTCTTAGAAACAAACTAGCTGATACGTTCTGCAACATCTTATGGGACAGAGAAAAGAGATTAGCTAAATTTGATGGAGTTGTACTCATTCATTGAAAATGGGAAGGACACATGAGAATGGGAAGGACACAAACATTGCAGTCCCACTGACACTTTGAGAAATTTAGATGACAACACCATGTTTACATGTCAGGAATCCTGTAATTTTTTCACCTCACAAACTTATATTCTAAAACTTTGCTTCATACCTAAAATGCACCCCAGCACTGGTTTTAAATCCAACCCCAAAATATGCTGGTATTTTACTGGAATTCCTGGCATAATTCTTCTTTCCAGGTACTTCCTCCTTCTGGAACATACAGACTGCTAAACATCTTTATATTGCATATCTCAGGTCTCTTTTGAAAGCCCATGTTAAAGTAAGTTTTTACCTCTGTTTATTAGATCACAGTTTTACAGACTGAGTTTCCATTAGTTATGGTACCATTACAGTGATTGGGTATAGTGTTACCTTTCTTGTTACTTTGGTACCATCTTACCTTCGTGTTTTCACATTTCCCAGTTTAATGTTATAACACACATGCTTTTTTCAATATTTATTTGTTGCCTCTCATATACTGTCTCCTCTAGAAGATGGAAAAAACACTAGCTGTCTTTCATTCAAATGTCTGTATATTTGTAAAGCTTTGAGTAGAGTGACTCAGCCCACAAACATCCAGAAGGTTTGAAAATCGTTGGGCATTTAATAGCTATTAAATTGTAAAGGAAGTTTTCCTTGGGGCAAGAAAGATCTCCACTCAATGCTTCTGCAAATGGTCTAGGAAGAGAAACATAATAGTTACTGACAAAACACTGTCAAAGCAGTTCTTTGCTCCATTTCAGTATCATCAGCTGTTTAATGATCTGAGAGAGAAGATAATGGCATCAAATATTGACATTTGAACTGCTCCACTAGATATTAGTTTTCTGTATGCTATTTTGTTCTTTATCACACACCTTCCCATACATATTTTTTTATTGTTATTGGTTACTAGGGTCTAGGACTAAAGAAAATGTAGCCAAGGAAAATAGTCCTTGGCTTGGTGACAAAAACTGAAATTAATATCAGAGATCAGGATTAGCTGGAGAGTTGCTATCTTTCTGAATACTCAGTATGAAATGATTCGAGGGAAGAAAAGGTATGGATCATTAATGAGGCTGTTACAATATTCTGCAAATTTCAAGATAGGGGATCTATGTTAAGTGACAGTTCCCAGCCTTCCAAGACCCTTCTCCAAAACCATCACTGAGGACTAAAGAGTAAGCGATGCAGTCGGAAGCGCTAAGCTGATGTGTTCCTAGTTTCAAGTGACTAATTCAAGTGCACCACCCAAAATTAGCCCATTAGGTTTCCTGCACTCAGAGCATAAAGGTAACTGCATAAAGTACACAGAAGTATACAGTATAGGAAGTATATTAACACAATTTCAATGACTAAACCACAATTGTTGATTTTTGTGGCCAAAGCAAAGAGCTGTCCTGTTGCATATTTCTTTATTAAAGACATATTTAAATACATTCACAGTCTCTGGATATACTTCCTTAACAAAAAAACCCCAACAAAAATCCCAAAAAAACCCAACAAAACAAACAAACAAACAAGCAACTCCCCCCAAAAAACCAAAAACGCCAAAACTACAAAAAAACCCCAACAAAAACCAACCAACCAAGCAAAAAAAACCCCAAAACAAAACAAAACAAAACAAAAACAAACAAACAAAAAAAACCCCACCAAAAAACCCAAAACAAAACAAAAAAACCAACCCACACCCCAAAAAACGGCCAAACGAACAAAAACCACAAAAAATACAAACCAAAATAAAAGCAGTTCTTTTTTTATAGGGATTAAAGAATATAGTTTCTTATGATCATCCCTTGGGAATTGACTAGGGTATGGCACGAATCCCACCCCAAATAAATCAGAAATAATATTCCCACTTGGTTTAGGAAAGAGCTAGAACAGATTTAGTTCATTAAGACAAAAATCCCAAATGGGACATACGCGTTCGGGTGCCATTTTTTGAAACACCTAAATTGAAAATTAAGCTCCTCAAAACCCAGAGAGCAGTGTTGCCTAACACCAGCAGTACAGGTCTTCCCCAGGGCTCTGAAGTACCACAGGTGTGTTTCCAGCCGCACAGTCTCTCATTCCGAGCACACTCGGACTGCATGTGTTCTGAGCGGAGCAAGCAGGCAGGTTTCTGGCACAGGGATAACCACTGCTGGGCTCACAAACTCAGTACTCCTCCCTCATGTTCCTTAAATGACTAAAATGAAAATGTGCTTTAAGAGATGCTTCTTTGTCAGTATTTAACTGCATAGAGATTTTACTCCACATGAAAGAGAAGTTCAGTTCTCCACCTCCGCCTGATGGAAACTGATCCAAATTCTTCTGGTACTCATATTATCCATTCTGGATACATCTCGCCTATATTCACCTGTTTAAACATTGTTAATTGTCAATGTCAATACCTACAACAGCAGTCTATTCTTGACGACCTTTTTAGGATGGAGTCCTTTAACTTACGCTATTTCTATTTCTTTCCCATCAGCTAACTCTTAACTAAATTACTGCTGAAAACTTTAATGGCTGTTTATTGCCTAAAATTTTGTGAGATGAATTCCAGGCAGGATATTTAATGCCAAAGGTTGGTTCTCTATTAGTCTCTCCTCCTAAAACTGTTTTCTGTGGACGTATGTAAGATATTTTAAATATCTTATGTAAGACAAATAACAACAGCATTCAAGCATTCGTGCAGAGTTTATAATACAGAGGCAATCCTATGGAGAAAAGGCTACTGACTTGAAAATATTTAGACAATTTTAGAAAATGAGAGCTTTTGTTTAAATAAGTGTTTATGGGCAATACTTGTAATTTTCCCTCATGCTGAAAGTATTGCTTTATTTCTTCTACAGGTGCATTCAAAAGACTGCTGTGAAATTAATTTCTACTGTTTACATATGAATATTTTTGCATGCTATTTCTGTGCCTACTGAATATCCTCTAAAATAATTGTAAAGCAAAAGAAACATTAACAGTAAAGCCACATAACTCATTTTTGATATTGCATTTGAATAAAATGGGTAAAATGGGGTAAGCCCTCTTTCACAATTGTTCTAGCAACATAATATATACAGCTCATCTGAAGTGGTAGCAAAAAAAATTCAAAATTTAACTTTTATACAATCTCTCATAATCAATTACTTCATTAATGGTTTACTTACGAAGATAATGAAAGATGAACCTGTAAAGCAGCTGATCTCAGCAGAAAGGTTATGGCATACTTATGATACAAATCAGGAGAGATAAGTAACATTTATCCCTTAAGACCTTTACTAAGATCTGGATTAGTAGCTTTTGATACTTTTCCCAAAATGAAGAACAGTTCAAGTCTTGCTAGTCTTTATAAGCCATGAGACAAATAAAAGTGAATATGAGGATAACACACTTAAAAACTGTTTCAATCCTTCAGAATATTTCTCTAGAAAATACACAGTATTCTTTTAGTGAGGGCAGAGAGACAAAGATCCCGGGATAATTATCTACTGTAACATTAGAGTCAGTACCTGATTTTTCAATGTTCAATGTACCTGAAATTTTCAATGTTGGCTGCTGCTTTTTCTTTTCCTCTCTTCCAAATGAGAAATGACATCATAGCCTGGTAACTTACTAGGGCATAAGGTACAACGCAGTCTGAGGTATCAAGGAGGTAACAGGATGCTTTGGAGGATATGTAGCATTCAAGATTTTTCTGAGTCTCTCTCTGAAAATAGAACTATTGGTAGCAGATTGAAGGACTGTTATGACTTTACTGTAGAACAAAATAACGTGGTTTCAAGATAAATTAATACAAACTGAATGTCTAAAAAATCTTATATTAAAAACACCTAGTTTTTCAATGGTAGGGTAAATATTCTGTATCAAAAAAAAAACAACCTACTTCTATAATCACATTAGACTCTCTTTCTAAAAAGAAATGAGCAACAGATTAGGGGTACTTCTTAATTGACAGAAAGGTATGAAAGCTAACATGCTTGGCATCCAAGCATGGATTTAGACTGGAAATGCTTGGATTTCTTCTTGCATATGCTGCTTATAGGCATATGAAAAAAGATAAAATATAATCTGTTTAAAAAGACTAATACGTAAGAACAAAAATGAGTCTTGATGTCAAAGTTAATTAACATCTAACACCATTAGAGGGCCAATAGCAATGTCATATATTTCTTAAAAGGACATAAATATTCTAATATTATCTTGTTCCTCAATTATAACTCTTTGTAATATCAGGAGTTTTCAGGTGTTACCTTTGCTATTTATGTATTGTAAGAGCACTTACTGCTACTACAGTAAGATTTTCATCAGCATGAACACAGATTTCTGTTCCAAAAGCTCTTCATATGCATTTGGACTTGGAAATGAGGTTACTTTTGAGAAAAAAAAATCCCTGAAGTATGCCTAAAGAGTTGTGTTTGCTGCTTATTATGAAAGCACTTATAATCTTGGATTAAAGTTGAAAACAACATGAGGAAGAAAGCGACGAAGGGGCAGTAATCTGCATTTACACTTAGACAATTCTAACCGATTGCTCTTTATAATAAATTTCAAATAAAGAAACTACACAATGAAATGAAGATGGAACACACTGAAAAATCAGATTTTCTGAACTCTGCATGCGTTGTTCAGGGGTGGACACATCTTTGAAGTCATATATCTTCCTGTTACCTCTTGCAAAGCCTGAATCCCACTGAATATCAAAGCCAGCATTTTTATAAAAACAATTATATTTAACCAGTTAGGTTACTTACATAAATTCAATTCTGGATTGTATAGTAAGTGAATCTCTAAACTTCAAGCTTCTCTTTCCCTAGTAATCTGATAAATACACTACTGATTTCTAGTTTCAGCCACAAGGACTTGAAAGTCTCATTCATGCTCAATTTAAAATCCTGGATTTAGGTGCTTTAGGGTGGCTTGCCATGTTTACCTATCCTACCAACTACTGGCCTGTCTTTTTCTTTCTGAAATGCATTTTCCTCTTGGCTCTCTGCCCAAATACTGTTAAGAAGCATTAGCTCCCAAGGCAGGCCTCATCCTTTTCCAGTTAAATAGAGTAAGAAGTGCTGATTCTACTATTTTACTGAAATCCTCACCATATGGCTCTTTATTTTATGGCTTGTCTCCGAATGCTCCCTGACCTAAGAACTTGCTGTTCATAAAGTGATGTGATTGCTCCTTCCACACAATTATAAAAGAACCCAATAACCCTGTTACTTTTACTTCCACTTCACTGATCTGAACACTGTTTGAATGTAAATGTGATAAGCTAGTATTTTGTCAGAAAGGATAGCAAGATAATACTGTTTTAGCCACAAGGAAACTTTTTGATTTTTTTTCAGGATTTCTTTATATGTGAAAATGACATCTGGGAAGTGTAGTCAAGGCAATTCCCAAAATATTTTCTATTTATTAGCATTTATATGTTATTCCTGATTAATAATTCCAGAAAATAAAAGTGTAAATATTTGAAAGGCAGGTGAGTACTTAAAAATCAGGATGTGTCTTAGCCTCTGAATTAAATGGTGAAACTCACCCTGAATTAATTAAGGACAAACGCTATTGCTGGTATTACCTTCACCATTGTTTTTTTGCTAGCACAGCCATGGGATACCAAGTAATGTAGATAGTTTGGTAAGTGTGGATCCAGAGCCTGTTAAGTTTCAGGTGGTGATCTTCAGTGAGATATCCCAGGCATCCCTAGAGACCTGAGATCTGCAATGCAGCACCTCTCTTCACCCCTGTGACCATCCCTGCCCTGTGAGTGCAGTTATACCAGTACTGTCTTGGTACTGGGCAGAGTCACAGTTTGTACCCAGCATCTGTGTAGCTATAACCACAACATACTACTGTGCTACTTTAGCAGGCATCAATAAGAAAAGCTTGACACTCATACACACTCCCCCCATTCCCTAAATCTCTTCTGGGGTCTGACAAATAGGTGCATCCATCACGCAGGTTCAGAGAAGTCAGGGTAGTTCTCAGTCTCTCAAGGCAAGTGAAAACAAGCCAAGTGTCCTCAGCAGATCTGACTTGCCTGTTGACTGTGAGCAGATTTGCCTCCTTTTGCCGATGCTCACCGGGACAAGCTGCCCCACTGATTTCTCCTATCCAATCCCTATTTTTTTGCAGGAAGAAGCTAATTCTCCCCTTATTTTTTGTGACAGTCTCACTTGTCTAGCAAGAAATATCACCATCTTGCACAGTGTTTCGTATGACTAGACATCATAACACCTATGCGAAAGAGAAAAAAATACTAATAAGGATGTATATGCCTTGAGGATGAATGTTAAAAAAATGTATGTTTTAGAGCAATTTTTGAAAGAAATAGTATTTTAAAAGAATGCTTCAAAGAAAAAAGATTATAAAACATATGGGCTAAGCATAGATGCCAGACTGGCTTTTTATAAAGAAAACAAATTATTTAGAAAAAAGTAATATATTTTAGAAAATATGGATGTATTTTTTCAGAGTTCCCCAAGCATTAGGCATGATAACACTTAAAAAGTTGTTAGTTTATATAAAAATGTTTAACATTTATTACTACAGTAATTGAGGTGGAGACAAAACTAGTTCAAGGGAGAAAAGCAACATATTTTGCTGGAAGGAAGTTACTCTTAAGTTCCTTAGGAATATTTTAACTAGTGTTTTGGAACAAAGAGCAGAAATACACTAAAGAATGTTTTTCAAGAAACAAGACAGGAAGGTAAGAATACCATAGAGTGAGACGTAAATCTTCAGGAATAATAGAATTAGGAAAAAAGCTAACACAATTAGGAAATGATGTTACTGAGAGGAATAGCAAAAGATATGACAGAAATAGGTTTACTTGTGGAAGAGAGGATAACTGAAAAAGGCTACAACATCATATATGCATATTATGTTTCACACTATGTATTTGCAGAATTGAAGGAAAGTATTACTGCAACTTTGTAAGGAAGAATATTAAACCTTATCTAGAATACTCTATGCATAATTCATCATTTACAAAAAAAAGAGATGAATGCAAACTAGAATAAGTCTGAAGCAGTGCTACCTGGATGAAAGAATAATTTTTAGAAGAGAATTTTTATTTTGGTTTACATTTAATCTGAAAATATGAAAGCCTCGTGAAGCTTATGGAACAAGTCTCCACAGATCCATTTCAAGTACATTAAGGACAACAGGTGACTGCGAACAGCCATCACAGATCTACAAAAGCAAATGGCACTTGACCAACCTGACTGCTTTCTGTGAGGAGTTAACAGCCTCTGTGGATCATGGAGCTGGTGTGGAGGAAGCACTGGAAGACTTTTTTTTTATTTCAGTAGAGCTTTTGACAAAGTCTCCTTGTAGCCAAACTGGGCGAAGATGGGCTGGATGTGTGAATTACAGGGTGGATGAAAAACTGTCTGTGCAAATTAGAAGCAAGGCTAATAGTTCAAAGTCTAACAGGCAACCAGTTTGGAGTACTGTTTCTCAAGAGTTGATTCTGAGGCTAATGAATCAAATGAATGAATCAATGAACCTCTGTCAGTGATGTGAATGATAGTTCAGAACAAACCTCCAGTACATTAACAAATGACAGGTGAGGGAACATCTGACTGCTTGAGGTCAGAGCTACTACTCAGAAAGAGAGATGGAAAAAAGGGCCATCATAAACTTCATGAAATTCAGCAAGACAAATAGCAAGCCCATGCATCTGGGATGCAACAACAACATGCAACTACAGCAGCTCTGAAGATGGCTTCAGGGTCCTGGTAGCTGACATGTCAACATAACAATGTCTGTTTATACTGGGTATCCTGAAAGTGGACAGTGTTCCTTATGGTTTCAGAGTAGAGAGAATAATTATTTCTCCATACCTGATGCCATGCAACTCACATTCTCCACAGTATACCTGAAGAGCCTGTTCTGGCAGGTTACAACAGAATCTTCATGTTATTTCAGACACTCTCAGTAAAAAAACACATGCACACAGACACAAAATAAGAATTGTGTGCTAGGGCCACAGGAGCACCACACAGGGCTGAGAAGAGACGTAGCCCACCTGCTCTGGAAGGACTAGTGCAAAAATGGACAGGGGCCAGTCCATGAGCTACTTAACCTTCAGAGCCTTAGGCCATTAGAGTAAGTAGCAGATACCTAGAGAAGTATAAGAGCAGGGGAAATGTACAGCAATACTTTTCTTCCAACACTTTTCCAACTGTGAGAAACGTACTTGTGCTTCTCTCCAACTTTATGCCCAACAATTTAATTGAATGTCAATAACTTTTCCTCGTACAATAAAACATGGTGACCCACAATGACCTGGCTATTTTCTCCATATGCTACAGAGATCTCCAGCATCTCCTTTGACCTGAATCAATCATTTCCTTTCAATGTTGAATACTCTTACTCTATTTAATAGTTCTGGTTGCATGGAAGTCTGTATTTCTGATGATCCTTTTCCAAGCACCTTTGCACACTTACAAGCTCTTTAGGGGTTTTTTTTGGTTTTTTTTGTTTGTTTGGGGTTTTTTTCTTTCATTGGAGGTTTTTTTGTTCATTTGTTTTCAGGGGTTTTGTTCATTTGTTTGTTTGTTTTTATTTAGATATGAGCAGAATTGAATGGAATGTTCAAGATGGAGGCCAAACATTTGTTTGTACACTAGTATAATGATGCTTCTTTTTGACTGGCCATTCTTAAAAATCTCATAAGTTTTGTCTTTTTTACAGTTGTTGAGAAGTGAGATTCAATAACTATCCTCTAATTAACTCTTTCCTGAAAAGTCATATCTAATCTACAGATCATCATTGTGTTCTGACATTCTTATTACTACATACCACTATAACTAAAATATAGATTAATTAGGTTTATTTTAATTCCATCACCCTTAATTTAAAAGGATCAATAACTTAATCACTTCTAGTTTTATCTGCCTTCTGCTACATTTTTTTTTTTTTTTTGGTCATTCATAGAGCGGTTAAAGAGCACAAGTTCCATAGGCTTCATCTCCTTTGGAGAAACTGACCATTTACTCCCAACTTTAATCTCTTATCCTTTAAACAGTTATTACTCACCTAGAAAACCTGAAAAGGACTGAGAAAAGTTTTCTTATTGGAAACCAAGTATATTTGACAACTTTGTAAATCCACCTTCTGCAATCTTCTGTAAACAAAGTATGAACAATTCTCTATAATAATTATACATATTTTTATAACTTCTCTTTCAGTAGAGAAGTCAAACTAACAGGTCTATAATCACCTCAGCCTTTTAAGGTCACCTCTAAAAAGTCATTTTCCAGTTGTCATCTCCCATTACTCTGAAACTGGGGAAATGTAAGCAGGAGGGTATACAATTGCTATTAGTTTTTAACAGTACTTTTTGCTAGCACATGAAGTTAAGGCAGTTCTTTCTAACTCCATCCCAAGAAAAGAAAAACAGTAAAACTAAATAAAATGGAAAGTCATTTTGCCATGAACTGGTGTTCTGGCAACACTCAACTGCAATTCAAATTTTCTCGCTTTTGATTGTATTTTCCTCTGGCACGTTTTTCACAAGTGTGTAGAGGAATATTACAAAGCAGAACCTAACCAGGAAGTAATAAAACCATAATATACCTAATTCTAAACAAAAAGTTATTCATCTTTTATTTCTTGTTTCCTTTATAGAATCATTGAGTGATTTGGGTTGGAAGAGACCTTAAAGATCATCCAGTTCCAACCTCCCAGCCATAGAAAGGGACACCTTCCACTAGACCAGGTTGCTCAAAGCCCCGTCCAACCTAGCCTTGAACACTGCCAGGAATGGGGCACCCAAAATCATTCTTTGCTCTTTTTCTTCACTTGGGCCTCCTAAAGCTGGTGCTCCCTGTTTATCAGTCAGTAGAGCTAAATGAGCGTACTGCCCATCAAAGAGTTTGACCATACCCACAGATGAGGCAGGAGCATTGTGTTCTTGCAGTGACAGAGTACGTGCAAAATTATTTTTTCAGCCTGAAGACTGATTTATTTGAAAAGGGAATTTCTTGAGTCAGCTGCATCTCATCTTACTGATGATGGCCATGTCATCTCTCCTTGATCCCAGCAGAGTACTCTGTTCCACTACATCAACTCCCAGGGACACAGGAGAATAAAGCTGAGTATCTGTTTACCTACCATACTCCTTATTCTTTCTGAACAACTGCTTATAGTCACAGTTCAGATTTCCGAATACCCTGTCCTCCCCTGAATACAGCCTCCCAATCTCAAGGTGATGTTGCTGCATTAACTATATTCAGCTGTTTCCTTGTGATATTGATATCATCCCTGTCTTCAGCTCTTTTTGTGTAAATATTGTCTATGAGATACTTTCACTTATTTAAACAAAATTCAAACAAAATCGAAAAATACTCTTGTTACAGAGAAAGAAAAACATTTCAAAGCACAAATATTCTTTTTGATAATATATTTTTACTGCTGAAAACCTGAATACTGTTAGTTTATGTAGCTTTTAAATCAAATCTCTGCTTCAACACAGAGTGACATTTGAATGGATTCCCTTTAATGAAATAAGACTTACAAACACATGAGGTAAGTTAATCAGCCCTCTATAGGAACACATGTAGAAATTATAATTTTCAAATGGATAAGCATAGGAATTATTAACTTTGACATATTAAATTATGGAATATTAGTAACACTCCCCCTCAAATACATAAATATTCAGTTCTTCCCCCATACTTTTACTCTTTGGAAAGGGAAGTGCAGTTGCTACCTTATCCAAGTAACTTATTTTGTGAATTAAAAGCGTACCTGAATTTATTGCCACAAAACTCTGCTTGTTGGAAAAATATTTTTCAAACATATCTCAGTCTAAAGGGATGGAATTCCTTGTGAAGCATCTTTTGATGGTCAACTGAAGGAATCACACAGGAAGAGGAGTTCTTCCCCTGCTTCAGCAGGGGATGCCTTCCACAGGAGACAGTTCTCCATGAACTTCTCCAGTGTGAGTCCATCCCATGTGCAACAGTTCTTTACTGCAACGTGGGTCACTCTTCCACAGGGTGCAGTCCTTTAAGCACAGCCCGCTCCAACATGGGTCCCCCACAGGGTCACGAGTTCCACCAGGAAACCTGCTCCAGTGTGGGCTCCTCTCTCCATGGGTCTGCAGGCCCCTGCCAGGACCCTGCTCCAGCACAGGCCTCCCCCAGGGTCACAGCCTCCTCTCAGGCATCCACCTGCTCCAGTGTAGGCTATTCCACGGGCTGCAGGTGGATCTCTGCATCCCTGTGGACCTCAATGGGGTACAGGGGGATCTCTATATCCCCACGGACCTCCATGGGCTGCAGAGGCAGAGCTGCTTCACCATGGTCTTCACCATGGTCTGCAGGGTGATATCAGCGCTGGTGCCTGGAAGCACTTTCTCCCTCTCCTTTTCCACTGACCTTGGTGTCTGTAGCATTGTTCCTCTCACGTGTTCTTACTCCATTCTTCTCTGGCCACAATTACATCTGCACAGTAACTTTTTTTTTTTCCTTCTTAAGTATGTTTTCACAAAGGTGTTACCACCATGTCTGATTGACTTGGTCTTTCGCAAGCAGTGGGTCCAACCTGGAGCCGGCTGGCATTGGCTCTGCCAGACATGGAGGAAGCTTCTGGCAGAAGCGACCCCTGTACCCCCTCTGCTACAAAAACCTGGCCATGCAAACACAAAAAACACAATAGAACATCTTTTGGTTCTCTTCTACCAGATGTTTATATATATATGTGCATCCACCACTGTAATTTCTCTGTAGCTAATGGAGATAACTTAGATGCTTTTAGAAGTTCCTGACTGTCTCTCATACCTACAAAAACACAGCTGAAAACTTAGTCAAAATGAGTAATTTAAATGGATTAGAGATTAGATGAGCTGAAGCATAGTGCTTACTTCTAGACAGGATGAGAAAAAGACGTCTTTTTGAACATATGCTGCCGTGCATTTAAATCATTCCTAACTGCTTCAGGCTCAAAGTCAATACTTCCACAGGTAGTAAGGACCTCTGCTGATCTCAGTGGTTTTTGAACTAGTGATTTTTACTATGTAAAATGATGTAACAATTTTGAATTCAATCGCTGTGTAGAAGTTGTTCCCATGTTTATCACTGATGCAACATTACTCTGAATTTTCACCAACCTTTCCTGTAGTGACTCAGATTGGGAAGAATCTAGTTTAAAGCATTCAAGAGCCTATTTTTAAGTACAAGATACCGGGATCAAGATCTTAAATTGTTTTTTCCATTGACCTTCCTAAAGATAACTCAATTAGAGTTATAATAACAGAGTATCAAATTAAAATATTAATGCACTAAGTTTAGTTTGGCCTGAAGAATAAAAAGAATTACTCTCCATGATGTCACTATAGATTAGCAATAACTTTTAATGAATAATTTATTAAATTTTGTCCTTTTCTCTGGTCATGAAGACTTCATACTCTTCTCAAAGGTAACAATCAAGCTTGAGCTACAGAAAATTCATAACACATTTTTTGTTGTGGTCTGGAAGGTTTATGACTGATTTGATATTTTAGTATTTCTGTTTTGAACAAATTTTGACTAGAAATTTACATTATCTTTTATGAGTGAAGGAAATCGCTTGTGAAAAAATTAAAACTGCAGTGTTTCATTTCCTGGAAATACTATCTAACATTTGCACACAATTCACAAATTGCATTACACTTCTTTGCAGTTCAGTTGCAGCAATAGTTCAAAATGAGAAGTATCTAGTTAGAAAAAATGTTTCTGGCTTTGGTTTTGTTTTTTTTTTAAATTGAATAATTACTACAAACACCATTATGTTTCCAATTATTAACAATATGAAATAAAAGTGATAATGGCAAGCAATTACCTTGCTCCTATAACATAAAACAACCTCTTTCCTTTCATTCTTCCAAAGAATATGGAGACTTTTGTTTCCCAGGGTAATCAGAAAAAGTAGAACAAAGACACGGAAATTCATAATCAGACTTCTGGAAACTATTTCATCTTGGAAGCTTAGCAGTAAATTGTATTTAAAAATGAGCAGTATTCAATGGCAATATTAAAAACAACTCTTCGTCTACCCATGCCATTGTACAGAGAACTTTACAGAAGACTAAATTTCATGTAGAATATTCACAGGTTTCTTTGGTTTCTAATTTTTTGCAGTCTTTGAGAACTCAACTGCTTACCAAAAAATGCCAGCACAATCAGTATCAATATCCATCAAGTGCTGATTTTCAGTAGGAACTTACTGGCAAATTTCTGAACACTTAAATAAAATCACAGTCTTAATAAAAGACATCAATCAGAAGATGCCATGATCACAATGTGCAAGACTTTCTAGCAATTAATAAATCTAAAAAAAAAAAAAAAAAAACAAAGAAAAGAAAAAAAAATGTGCATGATGGCTTTCAAAAAAATTTATGTAACATCATAAAATGGTAAATATTTTGACAATGCTTTAATAGAATGCTTTATTTTATAAATAAACACATTCAGATTTTCTCACTTTTCTCAAAACGAAACACTCTGGCAAATTGAAAACATTTAATATATCTGAAAATGCAACAGAAAAAAATGTTTCTCTTAACACTCTGTACTATTCACTCGTGCTATTCAATTATAATCAATGGGATATATACTGCCAACACTCTAATACACTCCCGAGTACAAACTCACATTCATATAGAGACACAAACTCTCCATTTTGTGTAGTTGTTGAGTTGCCATTTCCACATTTCAAATTGAATTACACCTATTTAAATTTAAAATTAATTCTGTGGGTAAATCCCTCCATGACACCTATTTTTCAAGAGCAGGAAGGTCACATTTCAAGGACATGGAGTAATTACTTCTTGCTACACCATGGCAATCTGTCAGGCAGTCAAAATTCAGTTCTTTTATCTGCACTAGTTTTTAGGGTTTCTTTTAGGCCCCTGAAATCTGTGATATATATGGAATTGGACAACATTTATTTTAATATTTGAATGGTCACTAGAATTTACCAACATAAATATATACAGGCTCATATGCATATACATGCACTACTGCACAAAAATAAACACCCACATATACACTAACACATTTTGCATAATTTTTTCTTCTAAAGATTTTAGCTGTTTTCAAATTAAGGCACATTTTGCTGGGAAACTCAAGACCCATCTGAAGCTGAATCTGAAAATTCCTGCATGTGGAGGAAAACCAACAAGGTCTATCGACAGCAAATTAAAAAGTGTGGGCCCACTGCCAAATGGGAATGGGTACCTGGTGACCAAGGACATGGCAAAGGCTGAGGTGTTCAACACCTTCCTCACCTTGAAAAGGTGATCTTGGTAAGACCAGCCTTCATTAATCTCTGTCCTGAGACTCCTATTGGAACGAGGAAGATTAAAGGCTGATGGAGGAGGATCAAGCTGGGGAACATTTAAATCAAATGGACATAGACAATCTCTATCTGGATGGAATGCAGCCCTGAGTGCAGAGGGAGCTGGCTGCCACCATTCAATACCTCTCTCAAATATCTTTTTAAAGAGAAAGCAAACGTCATTTCTATCTTCAAGAAATGCAAGAAGAAGGACCCAGGGAACTGCTGTTTTCACCTCAGTCTCTGGGCAGGTGATAAAGCAAATGATATTGAAAGCCATTTCTAAACATATGAAGAACAAGAAGGTGACTGGCTGTAGTCAGCATAGATTTATGGAGGGGAAAGCATGCTTGATCAAACCAATAACTTTCTACAGTGAAAAAACTTGATCTCTGGATGAAGGAAGAACGGTGATATATTTTATCTTGACTTCAGCAAAGACATGACCTGGATGATGGGACAGACTGCACCCTTAGCAAATTTGCAGATTATACAAAGCAAAGAGGAATGTCTGGTACACCAGATGGTTATGCTGCCAATCCAGAGGTACTTCAACAGGATGAAGAAATGGACTAACAGGAACTTCATGAAGTTCATCAAAGGGAAATAAAGTCCTGTATATTGGGAGGAATAACCCCACGCACCAGTATGGGCTGGGGCTGACTGGCTAGAAGCTTTGCAGACAAGGACCTGATGGACAAGAAGTTGAATAAGAACCAGCAGTGTGCCACTGCAGCAAAAAAACCCCAACAGCTCCTCAGGGCATTACGATGAGTGTTGCCAGCAAGTTGAGGGAAAATGACCTTGCCCTCTGCTCAGCCCTGGTGAGTCCACACCTGGAGTGCTGTGTCCAGTTCTGATTACCCAGTACAAGAGGACCATGGAAACACCAGAGGGAGTCCAGCAAATGGCCTCAAAGATGATTAAGGGACTGGAGCATCTGTCATATGAGGAGAGGCTGAGTCAGAACTGCCTAATTGGAGAAAGAAGGTTCGGGGTGATCCTCTCAGTTTGGACTTGATGAGAGTAAAGAAGACTGAGCCAAACATTTTTCAGTGGTGTCCAGTTGTAGAAAAAGAGGCAAAGAACACAAACTGATACATTTTATTTAAATAGTAGAAAGACTTCTACTGTAAGGGTGATTGGTAGAAGTTGCCCCGAGAGGTTGTGAAGACTCCAACCTTGACATTATTCAAAGCCCGTCTGGACTCCATCCTTGGCAACTTGCTCTTGTCAACTCTGTTTTGAAGCAGAGGGGTTGGACTAGATGGTCTTCAGAGACTCTGTCCAACCTCAGTCATTCTGCAATTCTGCAATATACGGAAGCCATCAGTAGTTTAATGCAGGGAATCGCTGCTGCCACCAGAGGTATAGTTTCTCTGGTTTGACTTTTTTATCAGCAAGAAAAAATCTTACGTCTTGAAACAGAGTCCCTAGCACATGCATACATACATACATATACAAAGTAACATGTATTTTTTTTTTTTCTGTGTGTCAAAGTAAGTAATCATCTGAATAAAATCTAACAATATTTCTTGTATAAAGGTTTTTAAAAGTTAGTGTTTTTCCTGACCTAGGACTATCAGCACTTTAAAAAGTGGTTAAAAAAAATCAAGGTAACTTACAACAGAAATCATTCAAAATTTCATTTTAAAAGGACTTTAAAATATTTTCTGCATCTCTGAATTGTTGCAATTTCCTCAAAGCTTGCAAAATAATAATTTCTTATTTCATTCTAACTCAAGGCTATTTTTTTTCCTTGTTAATCAAATATCCCCTGATCTAAAGCAGCAATCCTAACTAGCATTTTTAAACCTAATTATATTATTGTAATGGGCTTGGATATATAGATGCTTCAGTAATTTAGTGTAATTTGCTCAGCTTGGTTAGGAAAAAAGAAAAGGAAAGAAACAAAGCTTACTTTTCAATTTCATTATGCTGCCTTGAGAAGAAACAATAAAGAACGATCAAATTTATGTACAGTCTTGTTACAACTGAATATGTTAATTACTTTTTATCAAAACAACTTGATGTTACTAGGAAACAGAGCGACAAAGGCCACAGGTGGTAATGAAACAAGGATGCCTTATCAGAAGTGACTAATACTGCTTGAGTTGCCAAAGTAACCAGATTGTCTCCTAAAAATGTATACTTTGACATTCGCTTATCAATGCTACTGAAATGCAGCTCTTATCATGACCGCATAGCAAATTTCATTTCCATATAAGTGATGAATATGCAGATTTTTCCATTATTTGAACATCTCATTTATTTCTTTTTCATGAACAGAAGAAAAGAAATGCTTCTTGTGGGTAGATTTTACCTCCTGAAAGGGATAGGCAGTGGCTTCCCTGATTTGTCTTTTGAACAGTTTTGCTTTTGGGTCTTGGGTGATTATGCAGTAGTTTTGCTTTGGATTGAGGAGTTTCTCTCAGTTTCTCTTTCCTTTACCAATTTCTTTTTCCTGTATTTTCATACATCTCATTGCCTCTTTTAGCCACATACTGCTACCTAGATATGAGAGAATATCGTGAACATGCTGTTTCACAGAGAATCAAAGACCTTTGTTTGCTATTTGTTTTACATCTGTATTGCCACAAAATCTCATAAAACTGCTTGGATCTGAGTCACTAGAGTCTTTGTTATACTTTTAGTTGCCATTTTCATCTCTGCAGTAAAGACAAATGTACACCTTTCTTAGCTTTCTCCTACAGTATTATAGCAAATTATGCATGTTCTATATGTTATCACAACATCTACATGACTGAGCCCAGGTTTCTAAAAAGTAAAAATGCCTTTTTGTCTGTCCATTAAAGCAAAACCAGGCTACAAGAAATGCCCTGGCAGCAGTATGGCACTGTTGATATTTTATTTATTTATTGACTCATAATGTATATGCAGCTGGTCAATAGATCCCTGAACAAGAAGTGCAGCATTTGTGCAGGGACTCATGGAGTAGGAGAGAGACCACGGCACCATATGGCAAAAGTACAGGTGTAGTCATAAAGAAATATGAGAAAAAAATCAAAATAGAAGGGCAGGATTCTCATGTTCAGTCTCATGTTCAGTGTTCTGAGCTGCATAAAGCCAACTATTTTGACTTGCTAAAGTTCTGTTCTTGGCATACATGTAAGTGACTACCAATTGAAAGAGTAGAAAATCAAATCCTACTTCCTTTGTTGATACAAAACAAAAGTATGACTTTCTCATCTTTGAAAATTGGCCATAAAAAATGTCTGTATAATTTTCAGCAACACAGGCAAACTATATCATCTTGGGAATAAGTGACTTCCAAAACTTCAGAGCAGGAAATCAAAATGTTTCTCAGCTATTGAATACTGCAGGTTGTTCTCAGTACAAGGTATGATCTCATCAGAAATTCGGCCAATGAGTTATGGAGCTCACCCACAAAAACAGCTGAAATTCCAGGTAAGGCTTTTCTGCTAAATAAATAAATATTTTTCTCTCAGTGCAGTACTGATTGTCTAAAGGGGTAAGTTTTAGCTCCTCTAATTTCAGACAACTAAATGTTAAATGTCCACCTTTGAGTGTTTGGATACATACAACAATGAAGAAAATGAGACTTCACCAGAAGGAAATTTGTTCGACCCCAACAGATAACTATTTTAGGATGAGATTAATTACTCTTTGGAAATACTCCTTCCTTGACTGTAAAGAGAATCTTGTTGTTCAAGCTTGGACACTAAAGTTATAGTTACTTGAACTATGGTGCAAAGTTATTCATGGTGACTGCAAGATACAAGACTGTTCAAACACCTGGCACTTGATGTGACTGTAAAAGCACCAAGTTGAAACAGTATGTGGCTATCACAGAAAGTAAACATTAATCTTGACAGAAATTGTATTATACATTAAAAAGTTTGAGAGCAATTTAAATTATAAATGGCTGAAACAGTGAGCCTGTTGTACAAAAACCTTGTATCAGTATCATCCACACTTTAAAAGCAGTATCAAAATGTTAAAAAAGAGATGTATTTTCCCCTAAGAAATCTGTCAATTTTTGAAGACATTAGTCTGAGTATGATCTGCAAGCTCTATTGCTTCATTACCTCTTTGATACAGTCCTAGTGAATGCAGAGTCAATGGACCTACTTAGAGAACACACGACTCCTCAGTATCTCAGTGTGGCCAAGTCCAGTTTTCCTCAGCCATTATTTTTTTCATTCAACTCAGAAAAGTTAGTAGAAGGCTGAAATTGAACTTGCAGGTCAGCCCATATCTTCATGAAAAATCATGGGCAGACTGAAGGTGCAGCAGAAAACTGGACTAGGTAGGATTCTAGATCTCCCTGTGCCGACATACTAGAAGCAGTGAATATTCAATAAAGCGTTAGCAAAGATCTCAGGCTTCCCATCATTCCCATCCCATGTAACAATATTATTAATTTTTGGAAAGAAACAGATGAAAACAGACTGAATAATTGCAATTTATTCATCTGGAATGCCTTCTCTCCCCTCCAAATGCTACGTGCTATATAAAAGCCAAGATATTCATTTAATTCTTTTTATTATAGTTCAGTTCCAATTAGAATTCTTTTCACAGAAGGTTAATATAATCTTATAAGCTTTAATATTCTTCTTGAACAGTTAATTCTAATGCTTTACAGTTTAGTTACTGGTCAAGAATGCACCAGAATCCAGAATATTTTTGATTCCTATAAAGTCCTACATTTTGTCCTATCTGAAAATCCTGACTGTGACTCAGAGTAGGCTCCCATGCAGGCCTCTTAAATCTGCAAAACTGATATGGTTGGAAGCATGAGTCTACTGAAATAATTCAGAAAAGCTATTCTACCTGCCACTGGGGGAACTTCGTTACCCAAAAATTGTCTCATGGGATTTAATCCCTTTCATGGGCAGGCAAATTTTCACTTACAGTGATTGCAAATAATGGATCACTGGAAAGTTTATGTTTACTATGAATTATAGACTTTAAACTCAATGAGTTATAAAACTACTACATCAACACTTCTGATTCAGAACAAAAATCTACGCAAAATATAAATATAAACCTGTATGCCTAAAATGTCTGCCTTCTCTGAGCAATCACACAATGCCCAATGTTAACAGCTAAAGCATTAAGTTTGCATCTCAAATGAAGTACTTATTGAAAAAGTTTTACAATACTAGAAGAGATGAAAGATAACAGGACTGGGATTACACAAGATATAGATGCAGACTACAAGAGTCAGTATTATGAAAATTTCTTATTCAGTTCCTTTTTATTGTTGCTGCTGTGCATAACACTGCAAATGAAGAATATTAATATTTTAAAGGGAATAAGCAACAAAGCATATTCTGGCTGAATAGTACTAATCTTTCACTGCAAGACCTCGTGTTTAACAAGACTACATGTGTACTGTGCATATGAACCTTATAACCTTTCCTTTTCTGCCTGACACTGTTGTTGTTATTAAATAATAATAGTTCCCTAAAGTACCCAGTGGAACAAGGGTGGTCATGTTGTTAAACATGCAGTGAGATGCACTCATTGCACTCCTTTTTAAAGGAGTAGCCTAGGCAAAAATTTTGCTCAATGTCAAGGGCAAGTCAAGGACAAAAAAAAAAAAAATCCAGATCCTTTCAGTCTGATGTCCCTTCCTCTCAAGTCATTTAGCTCCATGTTATCATATGGCCTATTTGAAGCCTCTCAATTTTTTATAATAGTGATCCTTTATTAGTTAATGTGGAGTGAAAACGTTACTGTGGTTGTTCTCAAGCCATTTCACTGTGCTGTCACCAAGACAAACCAAATCACACAAACAAAAAAAAACTTTCACATAGACTTTCACAGTAACAAAAGCATTATTCCCATCTGCTTCACATGCCTTATTATTTTGTCTGAAAATTTTCCAATGCCTTGGGAATTTGCTTAAAAGAATACCTGAATAGATTAAAAGTGTGTTCGTCTCTCCATTTGAATACAAATTCAAAGTCACACCCTAAAAGCCCACACAGCTACATTACTTAGCTCTTACTAACACATACTTCTACCATGAAACAATCAAAGTTCAAATATCACTGACTTATGAGGTCAAAGGGTTGGGCACTCTAATCAATCCCAAGTCCATCCTGAAGTGAGACTGTGGCTTACTGTCTTTTGCAAGAAGAACGGTATCTGGGGTGGACAAGAAGTGCTCTTTGTGACAATGAATGCTCTCTCAGAACCAAATACACAGCTCTCATCCATCTCCCATTTCTCAGTGTCTCTGCCTTAATTGAAAAACTTTTGTCTAATCTGCTCATGAATTCTTATTCCAGTGCCTCGTTTGCCCTAGTGTTAGAAAATTGGTGATGTTGAATGCCTATTTCCTTTTCCTTTCATAATTTTTGAGAGCTTACTTGAATTTATTAAATACTTTTTTTAGATTCCAAGACTTCCCCTTACCTGAGAAACTTAAGTTTCCCTCACCTTATGTCACAGGTCTCGTAATTCTTATTGCTCTGTATGGACTATCTGCAATTGCTCTTTCTTGGTTGTGTTCCAGTCTGGACAAAATGCCCCTACATCACAGCACAAGGGATACATATATATGTATCTTTCCAAAAGTGCTTCTCTCTATCCATCTCACTATATACTCTGGGATTTTTTTGGCAATGTCATGACATTTTTGACTTCTGGTCATTTTGTAATGCCTTGTGGTTATAAAATAATCTTTGTCTTTAAAATGTTACATAATAAACCTTTCCCTAGCCTGTACTTACCCTGCTGTTTCTTCCAGATTAACTTTTAAAATTTATATTCCCCCTATTTTCTTCCCAGTCATTTCCACAGTCATTTCAGACTCTTTTCCTTTGATGATGAAGGTGCAGCTGTGTACAGGTTGGTATCATTGGAAAACTGAATAAACTATTGTTCCTATTGTCTCATCCAAATCAATACCATGAATATTAAATAACACCAGACATAGTATAGACGCTGCAGAACCCTTCCAACACATTCATATAAACCACCACTGAAGTGCTGATAATGACTCATTGAGAATGACTTTCCAATCAAGGTTATGTATAGCCTGGTAATAGAGCTGATGACCAGTAAATAAGCAAAAATAGGATAAAAGCTCAGAATGGACCTCCTGTGACTCAGACTGTGTTGTAAATTTATAATTGCATGCAGCTTAACAGCATTGTTACATATATGCGTTAAAAGAACAAGAACAGAGAAAGCATCTTTCTTATTCAGAACACTAGTCACTCTTACAGCATGAAAAATTATTTTCCAAGACTCTCTTATTAGCAACATCATGCATTATACAACAGCACTGCTTGTTCAAACTGTTTTTCTGATAAGAAACACTGCATTTTAAAAAGCAACCTCTATTTTAATATTTAATACCTCAGCATATCTAGATCTCCAAAAGTAGCAAGCTATTTAGGCAAGTAGTGCACTTCGTGTAATGTTAAAAGCATTTCTGGCCTTTTATGTTATCTACTTTTTAATGACTGTATTTTCCTAACATTAAAAATGAATTAATATCTTTCCTTAAGTAGTCTGCTGAATGCTGAAAGAGTAAAACTGATGGGGTTACTCATACCTTTCCTATACTGTAGAGACCTACACATCAGTTTGTTTTCCACACTTTTGAAAGAAAATGTGTTTTCTTCAAAACTCAGTATCTCCAAAGCTCATCACAGTTATGCCTGGGCACCAAGAAGAAAAACATACACTTGTTACCTTCAAATTTCTTTAAACTAAACTGTCAAATGTTAAATCACCACTGCTCTTACTGGCATTCAAATCCAATGAGGAGTTCCAATGAGAACTGTATCAGTTCTTCAAAACTGCATGTGGTCTAAAATTTGCAGCAAAGAAACCCTCAGAGTTGTGCAGTGAAGTCCTATGAAGACTATCAACAATGCCAAAACAGAGATCAACTCTCTCTTTATTTTATCTTCATCTCTAATGTAAGTGACTTCATTTTCCATGTGTCCACTTTTCTTTTCCAGAGGTTTTTGTCTATCCCTTATAAGTACTGCAAATGTTTCACTGAACAGAAGCAAAAATGACTATTCATAGAATTCCTAAGGAAAAACAGGAATTCTGGGAGAAAAATCAAGTATTTTGTACTGTATTTATGTGGTTTCCTATTTTTGCATTTCTTTCTCCTCATATTCACTTCAGGTTATGTATTGAGATCTGAAAAGCAGCCCTTCATTCCAAGCTGCAAATGGCCCTGTATTTTATCAGCCTTTTTCTCTTTACACCCTCCAGTAAGAAGTAATGGAAACTGAAGCCTATACATCTCAAAGGCCCAATTTTGCAATGTTTTGTTAGACAAAAGAAAGTCAACAGCATTCTACAACAATCAGAAGGATTTAGTCAGACAACTTGTCTAAAGCCTATTCTACAAAATAGTTCTAAATGACAAGAGATGTGAGAAAAAAAAAAGGGAGATTCTATCAGAGCCAAATCAACAGTAAGGAAGAAATCCCTCGACACTTTTTTTTACCTATTGGGAAGATCATACTGTTTTCTCCTAATTTCTGACTGACTTCCTAACTTTCTTAAGAAACCTACAATCAACTATAGCTAATGTTAGAAAACCACATACCAGTATTTTTTTCATCAGCTTTACATTCTGTACTGCAAATTATGGCAGCGTTTAATGGGAAAGAAATGCTTCACTGATAGCACTATATTAAGCTATTCCCTAAACTAAAACTAAAACAGAATAGATGCAGTGGCAACAAAAACTGTGCAAAATAATTGCAGAACCCTGCCTCAAATCAGTACCTGAGAATTCAAACACAGATCTGCCTGCCTTTTCCTCTTCTGAGACCACGTCTTCACACTAGAGAAAGAAGAGAAAATCTTCCCCGACCTTGGTATGCAACATGCTAATAGCTGTGCAGCAGTTAAGGCCTAAGTCAAAAGCCTGATTGCCCTAACCCATATAATTCAGCTTTCTTCAAAATGCTTAATGCCACAGATCCAGAGAGTCTAACTCTATTATTCTGCTCCTTTCTTAAAATGTACACACAATAATAGAATTAACTGCTTTTTTTGTACAGCTAGAAAAAAAATTTCCACTTCCGTTTGTATTTACAGACCTACAGCTTACTGTGTAAACCCAAAATGTAAGAGACAAAAGGGTTTTATTGTTCATGAATGGCAAGATCAGTTATAGCACCTATTCTTGGAGTGAATGCTCTTTGTAGGTGTATTATAGGCTCTTTGAAAATGTTGTTCCCCATTATCCTGAAAAGAGGCTTTATTTTAATGGTTATATATTGATTTTCTTTTAGAAGCAATAGTTCCTTCACCCACATGATCTGTTATTCTCATGCATGCTGACATTTCTAATGCAGTATATTAAATAAAGTACAGTAGCCTATTCATCCTACTCACTGGAATTACTTTCTGGAAGCAATGACAAGTATTTCACAGTATTTCACAAACTTCCTCAAAACTACATCAACTTCTAAGAAAAGCAGCTATTACTTGCAGTTTTCCAGACTTACAAACTGCTTCATTATCTCAACCTAGTAGTCTACAGAAACTTTCCCATAAGGGAAAGCAACTGTTTCTCATACTAGAAGCATCCCTATAATTAGACCCCTACTGAGCTGTCCTTAGCCCAAGGCTCAGCCAAGAAATTATATCTGGAAAACAGCATTTGATTAGGATAAACTTATAAATTCATTATGCAGGTCTCCTAGCTATCATTTAATGTGGATAATTCAAACTCCTTTTCATAAGTTATTTAATGAGACAATAAGTATCCATGGGACAGGTTATTAGAAGTTCCCAGTAATACATTTGAGCTGATATATGTCGTATATGTGCCTTGGCTCTATGTTCAAAAACAGGTGTTTGAAGATAGACTAGGAATTAAAAGCCATCTGAGAGCATGAATTTCTATGTAACTGTAGCAACAAAGCTAATTTAAATTATGGAGTGGTACCTGAATGATTCATATAAAAATCAAATGAAAAGGACTAAGATTTGCTTCCAAGTATAATCTTTCTATCCTCAAAAATAAAAAGGATGACTTTCTGCCAGTGACAGACTTGCTACCAATGTTCTCGAGAAAATTTAAATTAGCATTAATAAGGAACAAATCTCAAGTGATTCAGAAAACTGTTAGGGCTTAGTTCTGCATCTCAGAAACTGTGAGGCATATCCTGTTGGAGCAATTTCTGAGGCACCATACATGGGCCTGCATTGATTCATCTTTCATGGAACAAGGCTGCTTCACTATCACCTAGGATAGCTCATCCTAGTTATTCAAGATGTAGGTGTGGAAAGAAGAGGATTTATTTTTGCTCCTTATCAAGGCTGGTTCCCCTCCCACTCTGCAGCAAACATCTCTGTTACTATGTACTCCCTCTTGATTTCCATCCCATAGTTCTGACTTGGAGATGGGCACTAGGAAGACAGGGGAGCAGCAGTGGCGTTGCCAATCAGGTATTTGGCACAGACATGCCTCTCTGACAGCAGGGAATTCCCTGCCAGCACAATCAGGAGTACCACGACACTCTTTGAGGACCTATACTTCTCCTCAGTGGTGACATTCCCACTGCATTTGTGCTTCTCTAGTAACACATTTGTCAGTCTGAACCCTTGGATGGACTGGAAGGGGGCGCTTTTCACAGTGGCGAGTGGCATTTATGGCTGGAAGTCTGGTTTCAACTTGCTGCACTGCAGCAGCCCCTGTATGAGAGGGGAGAGCATCTCAGGCAGGTCTGGCAGCTCTGTTTTGAACATTTGTGTTATTCCTACCACTCAGTGATAATACTGCAAGCAGATGGGAAGCCCTATATTGGTGGGTTTCTGCAAATTTATGCAAATCAAGACTAAAAAAAACAGTCTAAGGGTTAGGAAGGTCTTGCTGCCAGGAAAATATAGCTCCTGCCAGGAAGAATGAAGCTCTGTAGAAAGTTTGGGGCACTTGAAGAAAGAATAAAACAGGTAAAAAAATGGAAGAACCCAGAAGCAGGACAATTATGGACCATTTTCCTTTCTGCAGTGGCATGTATGGAAAAAATGAAGTTAGGAGTGGCACACAGCAGCCGCTGCACCCGTGGGCATGTGGTATGAAGCAACACTTTGAGGTAGAGAACTGAATATAGAGGTGTGATGGCCCCCCTGCCAGAGGACAGCTCTGGACAGAACTAACTTGTCATCACTTATGTAGCCAGAACCTAACAGATTAGATGGAATAGCTTCTGTTTAAATATATATATATTTTTTTTTGTCCTGGATCGTAAATGGATGTTGGAATGAGTGGTTTTATTTTTATGTAATCCTGACTGAGATTTCATTCCACCTGGAAACACAGCAAAGAGCATGACAAGAAGTTAGATACTGTCCCTCTTACCAAAAGGATGAGAAAACTTTAGTGACAACAGCAATAAAATCAAGGGAGTGATGAAACTCCCTGTCCAAGAGTCAGATCAAGTCTGTCTTCTCCTTACTGATCTTGATTTTTCCACGTGCTCCAAAAAGCCCTGGTGAAAATGAATTTCTTCGGCTTCTCTGCCTGTCACTACTACCAGATCACTTTCCTCATGGTCCTCACACAGTCGTCATGCAAGTGTGAAAGGCTTGCACAGCGCCTTTCACCTCCTCCCACCATAAGCAGTAACATGGCAGCACTTTGGATTTAAGCGACAGTGAGAAGTTTTACATACGTAAACAGTCACTTCCTGCTTATGTGATATATTATTGTTATTCAGAAAACAGCCAAGGACACTGAATCTGAAAGTAACTATAATTCTACCATGCAAGCGCCATAACTTTATACTGTGAAGTTACCTTTAAAAATATGATTGGAGTATTATGTTTCCATGTTATTTTGTTGCTGGAACACAATAAATTCTTGTCAAGCCTGCTAAGATTGGAGGATTTTATTCAGCTAAATCTTAAATCAGTGTGACTTATGCACAATTTGAGAGGGATGAGAAAGGTGCCCTTTGCCATATCTCACTGGTACCTCATATACCTCGAGATCAATGTGCCTTTCAATATTCATTGTGTTGGGCTTTATTCTAAATCCCCACAGGTGCAGGAGTGAGAGCAGACATAGTACTGTTCCACGTACCTTCAGCTTGGAAAATTAAGTTAGAGCTCATTTGCCCATTACCATTTGCAGACCTGCAATTTGGGCTATTTTTGGTTGTAAGTATTTCTGTGCTCAGGCAATTGTCTTCCCTTTGCTATTAGCCTTTACTCTGCTTGATCAGGCAGCCCGTCATTTGGTACCTTCCTGTTGCTTTCTTGGCCTCACAAGTTTTGATGGGCTTTTATGGGCAGAAAGGTCTCATCATCCCTTCAAAATGTGAAATTCACATCTGCTAACTATTGAGGAGGGAGGTCCAGACAAAATGGATAGCTGTAATTGCATGGAGAAGCTTTATGCCTTCAAATCACAACTGCATGGCTTTGTGACATGTAGCGTGCACAGTTTGCACCTGAAATTTTAATTAACCAGGTAAGGAACAATCTGTCATTAATGCATGTGATGAAATGGTCTCATATAAAAAAAAATGGATTGCAAGTGAAAAGTAAGGCTCACTTTTACTATGAATATTTCTTTTCTTTCATCTGGAAACCGTGCTTAATGCCTTTCTTGAAAAAAAAAAAAAAAAAAAAATCATTAAAAACTCTGATGCTCTGTCTGCTTTCTGTACGCTTCACAATTTCTGAAGGATTTTTCCAAGGATGATGAGGGACAAGATCCTTGTTAAAGAACACTTTGAATCTCATCCAAGAAAGATGACAATAAATCTTCAAACCATTTCTGACCATATGTCACAACTCCTGAAGGCAAATGAAGGCTTTTACAGCTTTTAAATAATCTTTGGCAATGACAGCTGCTAAGACACTTACCCTCCTCCCCACTCTCTCGTTTCTCACAAACAGGAAGGAAAAGTTGTGCTTTCATTCACTCTGCTTCCAGAGTCACACATCATGACCTGGGTTACTGTAAACTAAACATTAAAAACAACATGAAAGGTCTACTTAATGTGTGCAAATTGAGAAACCTGTTATCCACAGAGCTCACGCAGTTTTTCAAAATAAAGATACTGCCTTACATTCCTAAACCATAGCGCTTTTCAAGGGCAAACTGAATTTACTTTGGTGTTTCTAGTACTAAATCAGATCCAGACACAGAGAAATAAATAATTCTGTTAACCTCTGTATAGGAAACTTGCAAGGGCTTAATTCTATAAATTACTATATTTATCATACTTAATAGTATGATTTTTGCATCCATTTTCTCCTGTTGAAAGGCTCAGATTAGTAAATCACAGTGTAAAACAGGACCTGAATTTTAAGAAAACGGTAGTCCTTGTGACCTCAATAGAACATTTGTTTCCTTACAGAGAATCTTGTGAGTTATGCAGATCAGTCTAGCAAGCCTGGGAGAGGGCTCTCTGAAACAGAATGAATTTATCCATGGGCACATTTTCTTATATCACAGGTTTCTAGGTAGAAGAAAAAAGCATGCACTGCATTTTAAAATATTTGTTGTGGAAAACAGTATATACAAGTGTCCCCAGCTGGACGGGTTGGTCTTCAGTTACCGGAGATAGGTGATTTCTAGAAACTTCATCAGTAGTGAAATGCTACATTTACTGCATTTTACTTATCTTAAAACTACACAGGTAATCCAAATACAAAGTGCATTTTGTGTTCAACCATATAACTTAGTTTTTTTTATTACTTGGAGAACTCTTAGTCTACAAATCAGTTAATTAATTTCATGAACACACACACTTTTTCTCAGTATGAGTAATAATATGTGACACACGACTAATCTAATAACAATGTTCTAAATATTCTTTATCACATTTATCTGTCTCCAACGTCAGCTTTTTTTTAAGAAAACAAACCCAAAGCCCATACGCATTTGCTATATTTTTAAAATCTTACTTGACACCAGGCTTATTTTTATTTTAATATTACAAATATCTACAATTTACTGCAGTGAATGGATGCACAAGTCCATGTCTTTCAAAGTCCCCTGTGTCTTTAGGAGCCGAAGTCCCACAGGTATCAAATGATGAGGTTTTGTATCCTCAGCCATACAAAGCCTGGTATTCGAAATAATCTTTGGCACATACATACTTTCAGAAGTCTAGCTACTGATTTTTGAGAGTTTTACTTTCACAAGTCTGATGCCAAGTTGGTTCAGAGCATGGGTTGTGTGAGTTTGTAGCTACCTATCCCCATCTGGGCTTTCCCACTGGTGAGGAAAAAAGAGTGTCTAGGAATAAGGCATCTGTTGATAGTTGACTATGACAAGCTAAAAAAACCCCAAAAGCAGAAGAGAGATGGGATCTGGAATCTATTTGGGGATTTATGAAGTGGTGGGATGAACAACTTGGAATTTCTGCAATGACACAGCAATGATTTTACACATCCTATTTGAGGCAATCAGTTGATTCCTTATTTTTTTTCAAGAAAGAGAAGTAAAAGAAGCACCTGATAAATGGTGGTTCTCACGTTAGAGCCTAACACTTAAATGGATGATCTGGGTTCAACACTCTTCAGCCAGAAGAATGTAACTAAGCCTTTTACTTTCCAAGAACATGCCATCATCCATTCTGTATTTTGGAGTGAAGATTTCTGTTCCTGTTGCAAAACATTGCTTATGGTGACTAAACTGATAGGAACATGTCACTTTCTGAGGTCTATCTCAGTATGACTAAGTTAAAATAACACTTTAGGCCTAAAAAAGATGTTATAAATACGCCCAGTTCCAAATTTATATCTATATTTTATACATCTGTGCAGATATGTTCCCGCAAATTGCACTTACAACTAATGTGTTTGGTGAAACAGGTCAGGACACAGTGAAACACATGAGATACGTCAAGTATTTGCTGACCAAATAAGCAGAAGCTGGTGTGCATATGCCTGTGTACCTTCTATGGTGAACAAAAAGTACACGTGCTTTCAAATCCAGCCGAGTTTCTCTGAGCTGTATTTTATACCCCCATTAATTATATAAGAGAAATGGGAAGATCTGGAACCGGAGCAATTTTTAAGGACAGAGGCAAATAAATAATTGAATACTGCATTGCTTTAGATAGCTTCCACATTCTTTTGCCCTAAGATATCTCTTTCAAGCTTCAGGGAATTAATAAATTAGACCACTGATCCATCTATTACACCTGCTTTGGGGGAACACAAAAAAAGGAAAAGAAAAAACCCACAGGGTGGAAACATCTTGTAATTTATTCCCCTCTACTACTGCTTGACATCTTCCCAAGTGAATGAAACAGTAAAAAGTCTGTTTAAAAACATGAATTTAAAAGTGAGTTTATTTCTTTATTTTATTGGATTACATGAAAATACTAGAAGTATAACGCCAAAAATTCTCAGAAAACAGTTTATATCCATAGGCAAATTGTCTTAAATACATACAGATGTTCTAGGTAATACTCAGTTTTTATCTAAGATAAACAACTTTTGATGAGTTACGCTCTATCATAAAAGCTCCAGGAAGCAACAATTTGAAAAATAGTGAGTCTATATTCTTGAATTTATGAGAAACAACAGGTCAATTTAAATTTAGCCAAAATTCATGAGCTGTCTTTTTCCATAATCTGAGCTTCCACTTAGGCTATGACCTGAGAACATGCACTTGCTTCTATCCAGTCCTTCAGAGGCTGAAGCCCCCTCTCACATGCTGGGAGATTAAAGTTAAATTTCCTTCTCTTCTAAGTTGAGGCAGGTGAAGGAACAACTGACAGGACTGTCTTGTAATGTTGGCAATTATTTATTTCTGATGAACACCCTAATTTAGGAAAAAAGAGTTCCTAGATGAGAAAGCAGAATCTCAAGACTGCCCCTCCCCTCCCCTTTACAATCTTCACAGCCAACAAGCTGTCTTCTTGAGCATTTTCTTTAAACTTAGATGCTGAAAATTCAAGCCCATGGCTTCAAAAAATGTTTGTAATATGTATTTCTGTGAAGATGTTTAGGTGGATCTTGCACTGCCTCATTTTTTTTCCTCCGTGGTCAAGGAAACAGAGTGTACCCCAGAAAATACTGTGAGGGAGCTGTCCCTCCCCTCATTACAAAACTCACCAAGAAATCCCCTTAAATACCACTGTGCAATATGGAGGAATATTTAAACATTATTATTAAGCTTCCAAACTGTCTAGTTCCAGATTTTGCAAGTTTCTTTCCACTGTTGTCATTTAATTATAAATGCTGAAGCTTTTAGAAACACAGAATCAGTTATATTTGGTTATGAATGATTAAGCGTGCATGAAGTTTTTACCAGCGCATTAATCATCAGGTACAGAAAGAAGCATGACAATGGCTAAAAATTCACTTCTTTACTGTCATGGGAAGTGTAAAGTCTTTGGATACAGTCAGAGATTGCTTACCTTTATGACAGACCAAGTGCTGAGTAAGATGCATCAAATTTGCATCCCCCTAAAAAGTACTTTCTTTTGGTCAATGAGATTGGCAAAATCAGGTTAGGAGTTTTAATTATGCTTTATTTAATGCCTGATCCTGGAACCAGACACTGAAGGACAAACTAGTTCAGTGAAACACATGTATCTCCATACATCCTTGTATTTACCTGCCTAGCTCTGCCCAAATTGCCCACTTCTACTCTCACGTGGTCCAGTCAAAATGGTTTTGTACACCAGAACAGCAGCACACAGAGACTCCGGGCAACCTGTGGTAAGTTTTGAAAACACATTAAGTAAAGGGCTGTATTTCTATTTTCAAGTATGAACAACTGTAATGACCTTTGCGGTTTGGGACATTCATGTGAACTTTCTATTACTTTCACACTAAAAGAACCTTCCCAAATTTCACCTATCTCTGAGTGAGAAAGTCCCTTTCCTGGCTTCTGAGATGCTAATTTTGAGATCAGGACAAGTTATGCCTATGTGTCAAGCCTGAAAATAACTTGCTGCAAAGGTAGGTTATCACAAAAAGCGTCTCCAGTAGTTCAGGTTTGGTATTCAAGCCTTCCTTCTCCCCTGAATGAGTGAGAAGGATTTTGACGCATCTTAACATTTTCTTTAACTCAGTTAAGGTAGAATAAAAACAAAAACTTTATAGCAAATGTTAAACAGAAAACAGTTGCAACTGTTTATAGTAATCTATATTTAAGCTATGTGAGTGAACATCCAATCTAACAGATTTCTCTGTATATCCAGCTCCCAGATACACTCTCAGGAATCCTGCTGTCCTCTGTTCCTGCTGTATGTCCTTAATGAGCATCTGTTCCTACTTAAACATACTGGGTTTATAGACTGTTTCTCTGTGTGCTCTCTTGGAGTTATATACACATTCATTTCTTCCCAATTCCCACATTTATTTACCTCTCTGACTTTTTGGAGAGATGATTAAGACAGCCCTCCCATCCAAAGGAAGTCTGTCCTGCTGCTGGTGTGGCAGAACATTATTGCTTCCTGCACTTATGTGACCCACTACAAGCCTTTCGACTTATGAATAATTCCTTTTCCAGCTTGCGTAAAAATGTCAGAGCAGAAATTTCACTGACTCCATTTAGATTTATGAAATCAGATGCTTTTTTATGGTAACTTGTAGATTATCAAATATGCTTGATACTAATATGAAAACAAGACAAATGTGTTTCTTTCACAACATGACCTCATAGATAAATATCAAACTGTGGAATTAACCTTGCTGAGATGGCCGCTGTTTTGGAGTGACCGGCCCCTAAATCTATCTTTGGTAGTTAGTAACCTGTAAACTGGAAAATCTAGTAGTGCCACCAGCTAGTTAGGCAAGATACAGTGGAATAACTCTATAGCAGTACTAATTTGAGAACTGCAGAAATCCAGACTAGCATTTTGCAAGGTGCAAGCCTCCAATGCAGTGAGAAGCACTCTGAAAACTCTGAAAAAGAAGAATATCTATATAAGAAGCCATGTAGATTTTCAGTAATTTGTTTGCACCTCTTGTTTGTAACTTGGATATAGAAACAGTAGGTCAAAGATTTTTCATTTTCATGTGGAAAGTCTAAATAGGGGAATACAAAAATATCCATGGCTACGACCGGCATCAGCTCTTTTTTTGATAGGCTTACTATTAGATCATTACTATTTGAGTTTCTTTCTAAAACAGCAGATGAAGCCTGCACAGTAGAGCTCCAGAAAAATATTAACAGAAAACAGGGAAATTCAAGTAAGAAACAATAACCTTACGCATCTTTACACAAAGTGACTGAACACTCATAAGAAATAATTCATTTAAGGTATTAAAAGGTCCTTAATAATACTCCTGATGATTATTCTTCAATGGACAGGTAATGGTATTTGAGCAATCTTTATTACTTTGCTTATTTGGATAAAAACATTTGGTTTTGCAGGAAAATATGCTAAAGCACGACTATTAAGCAGTTTCAGTAAAAGCAACTTTTGTCTTCTACCAAAGTAATCATCTAAAGAATAATATCATCTAAGAAAGTTTACAGTAGCACAAAATAAATATGGTATGTATAATGATGATGCAAATTAAGGCTATCCAGCAGAAACCGGTTACTTTAGCATAAAATTAAAACCCAACTGCGTTTTCTTTCAGCCTCTCCCTGCAGGACCAGCTATACCTCCTTTAAAGTGAACTTTCAGGATAATAAAGCAATGGCATGATGAATATTCTAAAAGGTCAATACTAATTAACTACACTAATGTATTTTACATAGGAGCAGCTGTTTGAGGACACATTGATTTTTTTTCACATGTGCCAGCAAAAGTTCCTTCAGCAAGATTTCTACGAAAAACAATTTGAAGAAAGGCAGAGTAGAGGGCTTTATGAACACTACATCATGTCTGGTGTGCACGTGTCTACTGTATGTGTGTGCATGTGCGTATATATTCATACACATAAATACATTAAGATAAGCTTGTTCAGATCATTAGTTTAACAGTGCCAACATCTGCAAAGAAAACAAACCATATCTCCAGAGGTACACCACCACTATTGAAGGAAATCAACCAGTGGCCCAGATGCTGTGAAGTCAACTTCTGTACTGACTGAATTCTAACCTGCAAGCTTCATCTGAACACTTTGTATGGTTTTAGCTGCAAAGAAGATGCTACTACAAATGATCCATCACCTTGTCAATTTCTCTCTTAAAAACATGGGGATTTCCACCTTCAAATGGTCTACCTGTGAATGACAAAGAAAGTTAGTTCCTGGGCATGTGTAAGTGCATTGTGGGCTGCCTTTTACATTAGCAATTCAGTGCACTGAAACAAGGCGTTCTGTAAAGCAAAGCACATTCTGTTGAGTGTTTAGAAGCTTTCACTACACACTCATTGTAGTTCATTCTTGTGGCACACATAGGATTTGAAGAAAAACGTGGTTAATCTTAATCCAAAAATTCTTCACTTCCTACAATCCAGCACTGTTTCCATGATCCATGCTAGGATCCAAGAGGCCGTAGCTTGTACCTGTATCTTGCTCTGTCTCTATTTCTGTCCTCTTCTCCCCCTTATTTCTTCTTAAGGTTAGATGGGTTAGAGTTTGCTAAGTCAATGCTTTGTGAAATGCTTTGTTTTGATTGAAAGTTTGCTTTAAATTTTGCTGACTTCCTGACCTTCTAAAGTTTGCCAGTACAGTTTGTTTTTCAATCTTCTGAAAACGCTGTGTTTCTCCCATGTGCTCACCTCAGGAAAAAGTAGTACCATAAGCCCCTTTTAAATAAAGTCTCTGAGCAACAACCAGGGCTTTACAAGGCCCTTAAAAGATGCAAGAAGCTATGAACATTTCTCTTGATAGGAGTCATACACATCTCCATACATGAATCCTTCACAGCTCATTCCAAAACTCAGTACTGCTTGACAAGAAATTAAGAAATAGTTTGAAAGAGCTTCAAAGGTGCTAACTCTGGGCCCTGCCTTCTTTATGAATTAGTAATTTTTCCTTTGCTTCCTCCCAGACACAAAGATTCTCTAACCAATTTCATCCTGCAATTCTTTTGCCTTTCAAAGTAACAAGAGACTGGTTAACACCACCCAAAGTCTATCCATACATTAAAACCTAATGAAAATATAGTTTGATTCTTGAAAAAGCAAGCATTTGTAATTTGCCTTACTCCTCTTATGGTAAGCTTTATAGAGTGGCTTTGACTATTATTTTTATATACAGCCTTGGAAAAAACTAGTAGTTTGAAAGCTGTGAGGCTAAAAAATGGCCACAAAAATTAATAAGGTTTTGGAGCATCTCTCATGTAAGTAAAGGCTGCAAGAGATGGGACTGTTCATCCTGAAGAGATGGGACTGTTTGAGAAGGCTCAGGAGGATCTCATCGATGTATGGAAGGGACCATGTAAAGAGGACAGAGCCAGACTCTGCTCAGTGGTGCTCAATGATGGGACCAGAGGCAATGGGCACAACCTGAAACATAGGAGGTTCCCTCTGAATATTAGGAATGACTTTATCACTGTGAGGGTGACAAAGCACTGGCACATGTTGCCCAGTGAGTTTGTGGAGTCTCCACTTTCAGAGATCCTCAAAATTCAACATGAGCAATGTGCTGTAGCTGACCTTGGTTTGAGAAGCGGAGTTGGTGTAGCTGATCTCCAGAGGCACCTTCGAGCCTCAAATATTCTGTGATTTCCTAAAGAACCTTCAAGGATTCATGTGAACTCTGGCCTTTTCTCTTTTCCTCCATTTCTGTTCTCATGCACATGGGTGTGAATTTTTCTTCTTCAGCAGAATAAGGCATGTTCTGGCTCAGGAAATTATTTTGATTGATAATTCCTGTTTTCAGTGATGTAACTCAGGCCTCACAGTCTCTGCTGTAGGGCAGCCATTCCTGTGGGTTTATCAGGAGTTTATAGTATTTAATGTTTTCCTTAGAGCCACTGGCATCTGCAGTCAGACAATTACATAATCCCTGCAGCTTTCTTTGAAGAAGAGACTAATCAACTTAGTTGTATACAAAACTTGACACTGTGCATTTTAAATCCCTAAAAAAGAAACATTTCTCTTAATGGTCCAGCTTCTAAAAAAATTCTACTAGTTGACTGGTACTCTGATTCTGGAGCCAGAAGCTAAATGCCTGGCTTCACCAACACTGGAACCCTGCAGCTGTTAACTCTTCCACTGAGATCTTAAAAAAATTTCCTGCACGTAAGGAGCACCTAAGTTCCATCTGCAAATAAGTTTACTTAGAGTAGTAGCCTTTAGCCTTTTAGCATGAGTTCTCTCTCCTTAGCTGGAAAATCTTTCCCTTGCTTTGCTACTACGGTTGTTGCACTAAAAATATGGTAGCTCAAGCATTAGAATTAGCTTAGCACGTTGTGTGTCTGGAGGCTTCTGTATATTGAAAGGAATATTTGAATATTTGAAAGGAACCAGAAAGTTTAAGGGATGATTTTGGAAAAGAAAAACAGCAAACAGATGATAATAATTCTTGCTATACCATGAGCATATATACTAAGGAAGAATGGATTTTGCCTCTGCAACCCACTGTTTATTTTAGAGGAGGAAGGTCCATCTAAAAAAACCCAAAAATTTTGAAGGAATGAACTATTATTTCAATCAAAGTAATAAATAACTTTCCTAAAATATTAGTTTTTCTTCCCAATTTTTTTGTAATTTCTCAGTTCTCTTCTGGCAACAAATGAAAACAAAACCAAAAAGTAACATTGCTATAGATTGTTCAGAGGCTAAATGAGCTTTCTCCTTAGATGATCACAATGGGGAATTTCATATTTCTCAGACATCTAGTTGGCAAAATAACAATCAACTTATTTAGCTCATATATAATATTTAGCACTGTGTTTTAGGCTGACTAGTCAATAAAGCCTCCATTTCATAAAAACTGAAGGAACCATTAAAATGATATAAAGAGGAGAGACATGACATAAAAAAAGCCTAAAAATCTTTTTTTTTTTTTCCCCTTTGAGGGGAGTATATGCCACTGCATTCTTTAAACAGACAGAACATGAATCACTTTCCAGAAAGCTCCTCTTTATTGGATAAAAGTATAAATAAAGCCAGTGCCAAATCTTAAGGCAAAAGGAAAGTAAGAGTCACATTCTTCTTCAGAAATAGTACCTTCTTCCTAATGAAAGCTATTGAATTTAGCAGCTAAATGTCAAAGAACAGAGAAAAAAGAAGAGAAAGAAGATTTACCATTAAAATCTCTAGACAAAAAGGACATTTTCATCATTCATTTGAAGAAAGGGTCTTTACTGTTTTCTTAAATTCTGGCTTTTCTAGAAGAGAGTATTTTTATTTATATATCACTATAGTGGTCAATATAGTAGAAAAAGGAACAAAAATCAACTGTACAGTGTCATGAAAATAACTGTTCCATAGTTCTTTTCTGTTCTCAGTAGAGAATAAAAAAAGCAAGGAAGACAGGATAAATGGCAACCCACAATATTGTTGAGTGATTCAGTTCAAGAGATGGGTTGGAAGCTACTGAATAAAAAACTTACGCTGGACTCCAGAGTGTAAATAGCCTCGTCTTGCTCATTTTGTGTGCTGATTGTGTCCTGAGTAATCTTCCTCTTGTATATACTGAGCAGCTTCTTTCTTTTGACATCTCTCCGTCTATACACAACTGTAAGGGATTTACATTGATTTCCCCCTCCCACACACCAAAATTATAACTCTAAGAACATTTTGATATCTGTAACTGTCACATGAGAACACTTATATGCACAGTATAAATATGTAGATCTTCTTAGATCTCTTTCTACCCATTCTTAACTCAAGAAACCAGTTTGGCCATTTATTTCTGTGGATGAGTGAAAAACAGTGTAAAGCTTTAACTTCCACAGGAGAATCCAGACCTTAGGAAAAGGATTCTCCACCACTAAATGGCCTCATGACATTGTAACTGAGACTTGCAGAGTGACAATACCACTTCCACTCCTGGATGTGAAGTTTAAGCCCTAAGGAAAAAGGTAAAGGTAAATTTGATGTAGCTCTGGTCACTTCAAGTTCCATAGACCAAAAACTAGCACTCCAATAACCAATCTTTGCCCAAAGCAGCTCAGAACAGTAGCAGTGGGAACACTCCTAAAGCTGATGGGGAGATCTGAAAAGACCACCTTCAGACTGTGACATTTATTAATCCATCAAATTCAGAAGTGTTAAATACAACTACAATTCTAAAAATAAAACCAGAAAATCCAGAAGTTTTGTGGTGTTCAACCTCATTGCTGGGAGGAAAGGGTTAAAACCGGAAGATTTGGCAAGGAGAAGGGAATAGTTTCACTCAAAGTGACCTTGCAGCTGGGAATGCTAAAAATTGCTATAAATAAAAATGTCGGTGTGGGAAAACTCCATTTATTACGTCTAATGTGGTTTATCCTCCGCCTGTTTTGAGAAGCAGAATTCTTGTAGAGAGAGAACACACTTTCACAGACATGTGGAAGCCTTTTGTTATATTGGGGCAGGCAGCGAGGCCTCCCTCTCCCCACTGCTTGCTGCTAGGATGAACTAAGCCTAACGGAGCCTGTGCCCCCATGTGTCTCTGCTGCCCAGCGTTGTTAGCAAGGTGATGAAATAAATCTACTCCTTGCATTTTAGTTCTGGCTCAGTGGTTGCCTTGGCTACCTGTATGTGCTGATTCACACACTCATATACTTCCCTCATACTATGAAGCCAAAATTATAAAAATCTGAACAGCGCTGTAATTCTGCTGTTCATCTTTTGAGGTATTTTTCTACAGGAAACCAAGTCGAGGTTTTTTAATGAATCACGAAAGTGCAAAATAAATTCTAGAATTTTCCCTATACAATTTTTTCCCTATACAATTAAACCAGTGATGTTTAAGGCTGAATTGATCCTTACTCATATTTTGTCAAAAGACATTTTCTGTAAAACTATCTGTTAAACAATCCTTCCTGCTGGTTTTCAGAATCTGTCCTAGTCAGCATTTTTGATATGTCAGATTTTCTAGGAATATTATTAGAAAACTATAAATTTGCTTGGGTTCCCTTTTTATCTGAACAGCATTAAAATTTGCCCAACACAAGAAAGACGTGGACTTCTTGGAATGAGTCCAGAGAAGGCCACGAAGATGATCAGAGGGCTGGAGTACCTGTCCTATGAAGACAGGCTGGGAGAGTTGGGGCTGATCATCCAGGGGAAGACAAGCCTCCCCGGAGACCTTTTAGTGGTCTTCCAGTACCTAAAGGACGCCTACAGGAAAGCTGGAGAGGGTCTTTTTACAAGGACAAGAGACAATGGCTTTAAGCTGAAAGAAAGTAGGTTTAGATTAGATATTAGGCAGAAATTCTTTACTGTAAGGGTGGTGAGGCACTGAAGCAGGTTTCCCAGAGAAGCTGTGAATGCCTAATCTCTGGAAGCGTTCAGTCCCAGTTTGGATGGGATTTTGAGCAACCTTGTCTAGCAGAAGATGTCACTTCCCACAGCGGGGAGGTTGGAACTAGATGATCTTCAAGGTCCCTTCCAACCCATTCTGTGATTCTATGAAAAACACTTTCTTTTAGGTGCTGAATACTATAGCTGCACTAATCATTATCTCTGGCCTGACTAAATCCTGAAATCTTGAAAAGTGCTGAATTCATTAAGATAAAAGGCTAAAACTAAACAAAAAATTACTCTAAGATAAAAAGAATGCCATACTTCAAGTCATCTCAAGTGACTTTATAAGGCTGAGGAAATGTAAAGTTTGGATGATTTTTCTCTTTGGTGCGTTTGGTGCATTCTACAACTCTACACTGAATATTGCTGCTAACACTAAATAACTTATTTTTTTTTAAATATCTAGTAGTGCTCTATGAATTGCTTCAGAATCTGTAATTTTGTCCTGAAAGGAAGACTCAGCAACTTAATGCACATCCTAGGTACACTGCAGTCACAGATAACAGTGTTGGCCAGGATTTTATCTTTTATCTTTAGCAAATACATTTATTTTAGAAAACTAAAGGTACGTCACTTAAGTGACAATTTTGAGAAGTGAAGGAAAAAAAGAAAAATATTTTATCTATTAATAGCTATCAGAGTTAACAGGCCATATAATCTCTAATTTTGACTGAAGACACAGCAAATCTGTAGATTTAGAAGTCTGTGTTAGGACACCCAGCAAATGAAAAAAGAGAAAACACTGTACCATCCTTAGGCATGCTACAGGCATTTTGCCACTTGTTATCTCACCTTGAATTTTTATAAAGAAAAACTATTTCTGATGTATAGTGAATGAGATTTGCTGCTTATTATTACGAGGTCATATTTATGTGCCCTCCGGACACAGCATGTTTACCTATTTCCTATATTTGCAAGTCATCACAGTTGAAATCAAGAATGAGGCTGCACTTGTCCAGTTGCAAAATTCTACTCCTCTGGCAAAATGAGCATGTCTCAAGAGACAGTAATCATTTATGACACTGTTTACATCTCTCATTTCTAGGAGCTATCTAATCATGCCTTCCAAGGAGAGTCTCATGAGTGACAGGTTTGAGAACTTCCTCAGGTGAGCAGAAAAATAACCTCAATAAGATGCTAGCAAAAAAATGCTAAAAATGCGTCTCCCAGTTAAAGCATGAAATCCAAATGTCTTCTCAGTTTATCTGGAACACTCAGGATAGTGTGAAAGGCCTGACACAGATCATGAGAGATATTTTTACTGCTGAGATCCAGGAGACTGTAAAGTCTGTCTAGATGCTTTCCTCTGGCAACAAAGCATCGTTAGGACTACATGTGATCTACTCTTGCTGCTCTCCCAGGAGAGCTAAATGATGGTTGTCTACAGGCATCTATAGCGTTTTCTGAAGCATCATGAAATAAAGTAAAAAAATTGCACATGGTGAACCTTTCAGATCTTGTGAGCTACACTTGACAACTCTTCAGGCATCTTAGAACTATTCTTCAATGAAAAATACCAGGGAAAAAATAAAAACAAATTTATGAAAACTCACATTTTTTGCCTACTACACTGCACAGTTTTCCTATCTTTCAGCCTTGTCCTGTCATTCTGACTATTTTTATTTCACTATTAATAATATAGAGAACCATTCTGTGACATTTTTCCACACATCACATTCCTCTAATGGCAATATCTTACTGTATTTAGTATAAAATCTCTATAAAATAAAAAGTTGTAATCATTATGTAAAAGAGTTTTACATCATATAAAGTCTTTGCATAGATGAATAGACTCAGGGTTAGAAGGATTTCTGGACCTGTTATTTATATTTTACTCACTGAAATAACAAGAAATAACTTCTTTTGTCAATATAATCTCTTTCTTTTTTTTAACCATGTCCATGAATACAAGAATATGAACAAATACAGCAATATGAATAATGATGTGTATCACATTTTGGTGTGTGCTGTTTAATTTTGGAGTGCTCAAAGAACTGCGCTGTTTAGTTGATTGACAGCTTCTCTGTAATTAAGATGTGTTCTAAAATGACCACAAATGGACCATAAATTCCTGACCTTCTCCAATACTGGTTACAGTTACATTAATTATTATACAGTTCTGTGTTTTAGACTCTTTACATTTGCTATGAAGTTTTCTGTATGTAGATTCACAAATGGTTTAAATTTGAAGACCCTGAACACAGACTTTTTGTGATTCCTTTCTTTCTTTTGTACGACTCTCTTTCATAAACTGTCATGAAGAGGAAAAGTGGGAGGGGCATTTGGAGAAGATAAAAGACATGAGAATATTTTGGTTTGAGAGGAAACTCTAAAATGTTGATATTTTTATATGCAGCTCTTTTTAGCTGGTGTTCCTGGGACATGTTTTCAATCACTGTTGTGAGGGCAAACTTACATCATGGTAAAAAGGGTATGAACAAATACTGGTGTCCATGGAGCACTCAGAGGTTTCAGTTATCCATGTCTTACTGACAGGGAAGGCTAAGCATGCATCCCTGGCTGACCTGTGCACAGCTTTTTTGTAGACTTTAAAGGAGGTCTGGCATTTGCATATGCAAACCCCTAACGAATTAGTGGAGGAAACTGGTGTACAGAAGGCTAATTGAGGAACAGCTCCTAGTACACAAAACTTTCCTCATAGGAGAGTCAATGTTTTCTGTCAAATTTTAACTCAGAATGGATATGAATCTATACGCAGTTCCAGAAGGCTGAAAACAGAATTGAAAGGAAGAGTAAAAATAAAAATATAACTGTATGGTTTGCAGTCTAAGACGCAGTTTACAATTGCATTCAACTGAGGCCATGATGACACAAGATTATGCACAGTGCATTATGAAGAGTCCATCTGCTTCTTAGTCAAGTTTTACAACCTATGCTAAGCTCTTCATTGCTAAAGACAAGATTAAGATGACCCAACAGTTTTAAAATTATTCATGATGTATTGTCTTCTTTAACATTAACCTAAAATCCTACTTCTAATGGAAAAGTTAACATTAGAAATGCACTGGAATAGAAAATAAATTTTTAATCTAAAGAGACAATAAATTTTTAATTTAAAGATGAGGCACATAGAACTACCATCTAGCAAGACAGGAATTTTTTTCCAAATACACTTTTTTTATTACAGTCTAGACTGAAATAAAGTAAGTTAAGAAAAAAAAGACAAACAATCTTGTAGATCTGAGACTACCTGTCTATGTAACTTTTACGGGAAGATAACGAAATAAATATCCCCTGGTTGATTTGAAAGAAAAAAAATCAGCTTGTTTAATACTATGCAGAGTCAACCCATATGTTTTATTACCCTTCTGTAGCAACTCTAACGTGTCACTTGCCTAGAGGAACTAGACTACATAAGTGTGCAGTAGACATCTCTTTACGCAAATGAGAGAAGAAAAAAAAACTAAAGCGGCAATAAACATTAATACAATTGATTAATACTTTGTCCCAAAGGCATCAGGGACAAACATGCACATGATGAAGTTCTAAAGCAGCTCTCTGCACTTAAGATTTCTTATAGTATTTATGACATTTCTGTCTTGGGGTGATTTAATGATAGTCTATTCCCTGATTGTCTGCTTTATGCCCAAAAATGGTCGCTGTGTCTTTAAGGTGGGGGGGGAGGGGGAGGGGGGAGCCTTGGGGCTCTTCAGCGGGCTTTTATCCCTGCTATTTTGGGGTTTTGTTCAGGGAGGGGGGTGAGGGGGAGGAAAGGTCTGCCAGTTCAATATCTAGCATTTATTTACCTTTTTCTCATACCATGTGGGCACTCTGTCAATAAACAGTTGAGGGTTTTTTTCACTTTCATCCACTAGTATACATTTCTTTTTGGCGGAAGGGGATTGTTGGAACCCTTTTTTAAAGAAAACACTCATTCCAGAGTGTTTTTCTCTTTAACTTGTCTCTAAATGGAGACAATTTCTTATAAGGAAGAAAATATATTAGTAGAAAATTTAATTATTTACATTCACACAATAATTCGCATAATTTAAATATCACTTCTATCTCTCTTTCTTACCAATACATGTTTGAACTTTTTCTGTATGACCTTAGCTGGCCCATTTTTTGGTACTCAGGAGAAATGAATCACTATATAAAGGTGCCTGATTTCCCTGAACAGACAAAAATAAGAGGCAGCAACTGGATATTCTGAATCAGTTTTCAGTGTTTGGGGTTCTTTGATATTTCCATTAATGACTGGAAGAGTCAAAATTCCTCCCAAATCACAATATTGAGGCTGAACATCTCGATCTTTCAGGTGCTGTGGTTCGTAGAAAAAATGGAAACAATATTACTGTTCATATATAAAACTGAAGCTCATCAGGATGAAATAATCTAAACCAGGCTACAGGCCTAAAGCAGGCAACCTGAACAGACGTAACTGTGTCCAGTACCAAGAAATCCCAGTCCTTTTCAAAGCAGTTGTATCTATCCAATATTTCTGTAATTTAGATGCCTTACAATTTTCTTAGTTTTCCCAAGTATGATGTAACTGTATTCCCTTTACTTATCTGCTTAAGTTCTTACACCATGCCGATCACTGTGAGAAAAACTGTGCTGTATAAAACCAAGACAAACAATACAAAACACCCCAAAATCAACCAGCTGTATCTGTGACCAAGGCAGAAAGCCTGGCCACACATCTGCTCCTGCTAGAGAGTAATGCAGTGTGCGTCAAAATAATGCCATCTCAGGCGCAATCCAGCTCCAGCTTACAAACTCCAGTGCTGGATTACTCTACCTAAATACAGGCATGTAGTCCCATTGGAGAGGCCCTGGAGTACCTGAGCCAGTCACAGATACGACAGAGCTACAAGTCCTTCTGGACTGGTAGCTGAAGACCAGCTATGGTGTTCCAGGAAATCGAAATGGCATTGGACTACTGTCTGAGTATTTGAGTGGCTGACCAACAAACTCAGAGGAGACATCTTACACACATACACTGTATATGTATATTTTATACATATGTTTATGTACACATTTTAAACATATTAAAATATGTACACATTTTGTAGATATACCTAAGTATTTCACCTTTCCTTTCCATTAGTCATTTTATCTAAGTTAAATAAGCTTGAATTATTGGTTTGAATGGAATAAGGGAAAGGAAAAAAAATTAGCAGTTGAAAATAAATACTGTTCACTATTGTAATAAAAAGTTCAATGAATAAAATATTTGCTGCTCTGTTACAGCATGTATGGTAATTTCATTTGGCATATGAATCACTGAGGCATACAAAATATTGAAGGATGATTTTTCAAAGAACTTACTGCATTGGCAGTTCAGTAACAATATTACAAGGCAAGAGGTCTTCAGAAAGTAATATGCTGAGGTAGCATTTTTGTGTCAAGGCATTTTAATACAATTATGTTTTTGTAACGGCTGTGATGTCTTTAGAATCAGACTGTATAGTTTAGAATACTTCTTGTCTCTTGATTTCATGCTTGTAGTTCTTCTGATCAATCAATTCTAATCTCAAAACGTCACTTTCCACTTAATGGGTTTTACTTCTTAATTTAGGAAAGCATGTGTAAGGATATATATATGTAGTGGGCAAGAAATGTGTATATAATATACATTATATATCTCTGTGTGTATATATATACACACATTTTAAAAATAGGGAAAATTATATACAAAGATTGAATTCTGATACCATATTGCTTCTTTTTCTTTCATATGAACAACATGTAGTTTGATAAAGTGATCCACCAATCTGCTGTAACATGAAAGGAAACCCAGGCCTTTCAAGACATTTTCATTCTTTTCAAGGATTTGCTTGTCGTGTATCTAGTTATGCTATCACTTTACAACTTACAAAAGGAATCTGATAATTGGTATTACAGATTTAATAATTTCAAATATGTAGCACATTTCTTTACTGTGTAGCTGAATTACAGCTGCTGACACAGCTTCAGTCACAATTTGTCATAAATGTGGTCATAAACTGTCAAAAGTCTTTGCTTTATGCCAAGCCTTTCAATAAACTGCCAAATTTAGACTATGCTGATAATAGCTAGTCCACAGGGATATATACTATACTTTACTCTTGTCCTCCAAAATAAAATAAAAGCCTGCTTATGTTAGCAGTAGAGACATAAAGCTGTAGAACACCTGGACTTGGGCATTGATCACTGGGCTAGTGCAGAAAGGAAATAGTGACTCAGAATTTGGCTCTGCATCAGAATCACAGTAAGTCCCAAAACCTTGTATGAGGTCACCTGCTGCATCATTTGTCTTACCTAGGTCACTGTACCTGGCCAAAAGTGACAAAACATTTTATTACTTTTCAAAGATCTGTGCTTCAGAGAAAAATAAGCCAACTTTTCCAAAACCTCTACAAGATGTATGGAAGCTAGAGAACAAATTTAATGAATAGTCAAGCCCTGATAATATGAAGCTACAAATCATCTCAGGTCTTTTGAACTCTCTTGTTTATACATAACAGTAATTATTTTGTGATCTAATTGGATATTCACAGACATGATTTTCATTAAATAAGTAAACAATACTGAGTTTATAGAACAAACACACTTTTAACTGTTATCATTAACACATTTAGCCTTTCTCTTTGAAAGTTACTTATAGAGCTACTTTTGTCATTAAGTCACTCCTTCCATTAGCAAAATGTTTGCCCTTCCACTGTACATTTTATGACTGAAAAAAGTTAGAAAATAAAGCAAAACCATTTTCAGAATATGAGCTTTGAGGCCTTTTATAGAACATCTTTGGCTTAGAATTTCCAAAACTTCTTAAATCTTACTGCGAGCACAGCAGTATATTCTACAATTATTCTGATTTAATGTCTTTCTAGAAATATTCTTCAAGATCATGTTTGTCTTTTTCAACTTACAAGCATCAACAGAGACTATTTGAAAAGCTTTCATCATAACCCCTTTTCCACTCCATTATGTGTGCTAGTGTCCTTTTTTCCCAAAAACAATCACTGTTATCCAAATAGATCATCCCTAATTCCATTATCTTGCAATTTATGTATTAAACAGACTATGTAATTTTCTATAATTAGAGAAAATTTGGTTTTAGTTGCTGAGGTGTGTTCATATGGTTTTGTTATAATTTCATTTTCAGATTAATGGGTTTGTGTTACACAAACCTCTGATGCTTTCCTAATTAAAACCTTTTCAGGTAAAATACGCTTCATTACACTTATAACAAACACATTAATCCATCACAATTACCTGATAGTCCAGTGTTCCTGGATGTTTTGTCTAGAGTATTTGTCTAGAGTATTTTTATAGTATTAATATGGAACATTACAATTGAGGTTTACAAATTACATTTAAAAGCACAATATGCAGTAATTGAATCAGTACAATATGAGCTGAAATAATTTTCAGGCATTACTCTTACAGCTGTTTTGACCAAAAAAAGGTTTTTTGTAACTGGACAGTTGATGTACACTGATCACTGATAAGAAGATGTCAGCTGACCTGCCTGAATTGACAACAAGCAGGTTTATTTTAAGTACAACTACTCCTAATTCTCTGAAGGAAGAGAAATGGGTACTATTGCTCTGCTAAAACATGACACTACTTTCCAGTTATTTATGACAGTGGTCTGTGTTTCCACCTTTTGAGCAGTGTGCAGCCCAGGGAGACAGAAAAGTTTTGGGTGGCTTTGATCCCAGGGAGCTCAAAGCCTTTCTAATCCACATGACTACCATCCTTCTTTTTTTTTTTTTTTTTTTTTTTTTTTTTTTTTTTTTTTTTTTTTTTAGTATTTTTTG
>VZTE01005077.1:755108-889458 GCA_013397775.1 Eulacestoma nigropectus | reverse complement strand
TTTTTTTTTTTTTTTTTTTTTTTTTTTTTTTTTTTTTTTGGTCCTAGAGATTACTGAGGAACCAAATACTCATTGAGTTAATAACAGGAATCAGCAATCAAAAGAGAGCAGATTTGAGAGACATGGTTTCATGTCCTGGAGACTCCTTTGTAATACCCAACTACCTCTGAGGTCCCTGCAGGACCAGCAGCATTGCCAGGGCTCTGGGAGTCCCACCAGGACAGCAGAGGAATCAGCACATGGAGACAGTCTGGTGTGCTGGCTGCTGAATTATGTTTGTAAACCTACCCAGCAAGCATGACTTAGAGATTCCAATAGCAAAGAAGCAGTCTACAGCTTTCCTTCTGAGGCAGGGAAAAAGCTGCCAACCAAATTATAAAAAGCTCTTCACTGAGTGAAGCTTACAAGGGAAGCAGCACTGAATGTAAGAATGTCATCCCACACATCCCATATTCAGGAATATAATTTTTACAATATCTCTGCTTTTTTCCTTTAAAATTTACGTAACATTTACAGCTACTTGAAAAATGCATGGCTTCATTTAATGCCATTAATAGTTTGAGCTTGTGAAGCAATTCATGTTTCCTTGTCACTGGAAACCTGCTTTGGTTATTACTGACCTCTCTCCTGGCACCAGCTGGTACCGTCTGCCATGAAAACACATCACAGCATCTCGCAACTGCTTGGAATAGGCAGGGATATGCACAGAACAGTTGCAATCTCATTTATTCCAGAAAAAAAAGCAGAGAAGATCACAATATTCAAGCAGCAGGCTACTTTTTTCTTCCCATTAAAATATATATTGCTCTCACAGTCCGAATAATAACTTATCAATTTCTTTGTACTCTCAGATTTGTTAATAATATGTTTAAAAAAGAATAATGGAGATAAATATCTTTAATTTTCTATTTCATTTTGCCTTCAGAATACTCAGGCAACCTGCACCTTTCTTCTTTTTGCTACTAATTCTTGACACGTCGTAAACTGAATACAAAACTTGAGCAAGGAAACCATTTAGACATTTAGAAAGACCACAGAAATTTAGAAAGAAGAAATTTTAAAATTGCACAGACTCACAATCTTTGAGCAGTGGAATTGCATCCAGATTAACCGGCCTAACCCTCAGATTCACCAATACTCTACCAACTGCACTTTCAGATTAGAAACAAACTTTCATTTGAAGTCACTGTCTAACCCAAGACTGCCCTGAAACCTCTGCCAGCAATATGTACTTGCATTGGCTAATTCATTCCCTGTATTCCACAACTGAAATTTGTCCATCTGGTAGTTGTCTTTCGCATATTTTGGGGACCTGCTTTTTCCATCTGTGTTTTTACAGCACCAAATAAAATTGGATCATGATGCTCAGTTCATGCTATTAAACACTTTGAAAATACAGATACAAATTTAGGATACTAAATAGTCTTAGAGAATGAGGTCAGGCTTCCCAATGGGTTTTTAAGAAGGAAAAAAGGGGTTTGGGGACTTCTGTGGGTAATGATTTCCAGAAAACAACATTTTTGAACAAGCAGTTGAACAAACACTTGCTGAACAAGCAAAGAAACCTCACTAACTACTTTCAAATCATAAATGCATTTTCAACTAAAATATCCATTTTGCCAGGATTTAAGAGAGATAGATGACAACTCCAAAGCAAAGGTAGAAGGGAAAAGACGACGCCTACACTTTAAGGTATTGACACTGAGATCTTTTGCATCCCAGCAGACACCTTCCTCCTTCTGAGCCTTCATAAAACAGAGTTTGAACATCACAGTTTGGGGACACACCAAGAGAGGATTTAACATGATATGAAAACAAATGGACATTTCACACACACTACTTCTACGCATTTTTCACATAGGCACTTTCCAAACTCATCAACATTGCAGTGCTGGAAAGAAGATGCAGAGCCAGGGTCTGAATACAAAGGGTTTTATTGGACCTTACAAAAGCTTGTAATTTACGATACCAGCCTCTAGGATATGAAATGTTACCTAGCCTTTCCTGCTCTGATGTCAGAGAAAAACTATCTGGATGGATTTTAAATTGTATTACGCAAAATAAAGTGAAATGGAAACATGAAAACAACCTTAGATAAATTGCTTCCATGACCAGTTAAACTTGACAGCATAGCAAATACTTTGCAGCCAGATTTGGTTCTCTGACCCACTGCCTGAGACCATCTTTCTTTTTCTCTATTTTCTAAATTTCAAATGTACATTTCTGATTTTTACAGGAAAAAAATATTAAAAATTAAAATTACAGCTTCTCCTATACTGGCAGAGTTGCTTGCAAAAAGCCTTCCTGGCTTATATTCACATTTGTATTCTCAGAAACCTATTTTTCTCCCTTTTTTTTTAATGGTTTCTTGAAAATACATATGTATAATTATATTAAAATTACATTACAATCTCTTGTTCTTTATACATCTATGTAAATATACAAATAAATGGCTAATTCAAAAGCACGTTAATTTATTATTTCGGTAAGTCTTCACTATAATTATATTAACTTATCTGAACATCTGCATTAGATAAAGCGAGCTACAGCTACATCCTCTTAATATTAAAAGCAAAGCAGCAGCTCATCTTATGAGGCAGCAAATTAAAGTTAGTTCCAGCCCTTCTCAGTTCACATTTTTTAGAGCAGGTACTCTCCCTGACGGTCTACTCCATGTTTACTGTTGTGCTCTGGAAACTACAGATATACCTTCACTTTACTGTCTCCTCGATCCATGGCTAATTGTATCTATCCATCTTGTTGTCTGTTGCAATCATCCTGAAGTTCCTAGTGAACCAACTTTCTCAGAAACCTTCATTGCATGAAATATGGTTTTAGAATTCTAATCTGAAAGTTTCTTTTTTCTCTTTTTTGTCCATTTTTTTTCACAGCTCCCATGACTACCACATTTGTCCAGGCCTTCCAAAAGCAAGGCCAGATATATTCATTGTGGACATATGAAATGTCAATTCACAATGTCACAAGTTGTTGAAAAAGCTTGTACTGTGACTTTATGGATTACTTTACACATACATTGTGCCTTCTTTAACTCTCAAGAGTACTTCAGAGTACTAATGATTAAGTACTTATGATTAATACTTAAGACCCTTAGAAGGCTTATGATTATTTTACTGGACCTGCAGTGGCAACTATAAAAACATCTCTAGATGCCTAACTACTGAAGAAAACTTTGAACAAGATTTTTTTACCAACCTTTCTGAAGTGAGCTGCACAAGTCCTCTACTGAAAAAAAGACATTTCATTTTCAGGTGTGCTGTACATACATATTACTTCCATAGTATTATGACAAAAAATTATTCAGGATATTTCAGAATTCATTTATACAAGGTACTTTGCCTTATTTGTCTTTCATCTTTTGGGATTGCTTGAAAAAAATACTTTCAAACGTCCATGACTGCAAGCTGGTCTTTGCTGTAAACGCATTTCATTTTATATTTTCATTAATACTGATTATTATATAAAACTTTAAGTATTATTTAAATCTACAACTGCTACCACAATAAATATATTTAAAAGTTTGTTAACAAATATTTTAAGCTAAAGGATGTCCTGTATTTTCCACATTATAACTGAGATCCTTGATTTAAAGCAAAAGACAGAGAGAGATCTTTTCCTGACATTCAGTCCCAAGGATAAGATTGCTAGTTGTTCCATGTTTCCTAAAATTCACGTCTCTTTACCTTTCCTCTTCTTAAAACTTACTTTATATCTTCTGGAAAGCAGATTTTCACTTTTGTTGCCCAAGGGTGTACTAGAGCTGTTACTGACCAATTGTTGCTTTCCCAGCGTCTGCTCCTCATTTAAGTCCCCACAGGGACCTCTTTTGACAAATTTAAACACTCCACTGTTCCCAGTGAAAACTGAGAAATACAGTTTCAAAATTCTGCAGCCTTTTCAGTACGGCCCTCAGGTTTGCCCTTCTTTCTAAATAATTACTGTGGTATCTTCCACTGGATCATGTAGATAAGGAGTTCCCTCTTAAATTCAGCAAATAAACACAGGTCACTTCCACCTGAAGAACCAAAAGACACAGGAGGAAACCTTGACGCAGTTGAATACAGCAACATAAACCATTCTATTTAGCCTCATAAGCTGTTTCCAGTAATGTCCAAAATCAAACTCTATGGCTAAGGTAAGCATGCAGGGAGATACTCATTACACTCAGTCGGTCCTTGTGTTTCTGCAGCACACAGGTTTCCCAATTCTGGGATGACCTCTCTGCATTTAGAAACTCTTGATGGAATTCATGTCATCAACTTTTTAAGGAAATTGCCCCTTGCACTCTTGCACAGTCTTGGTATCCATAATGGCCCATGGCAAACAGTTTTACAGTTTATAAGGTAATCCATAAAGAGCAACCTCTTTCTTGGTTGATGTTGATGTTTTATTTGAATTTTTTTTTTTTTAATCTTTAACTTCCACTGAGACCCCTTTTGTCAGTGAAGTCCCTTTCTCCAGTTCTAGAGGACAGACGACTGGGGTTAAGTGCAGATGTGGCTCCCTTACTCTATCCACTGCATTTTGACGCTGTATCATCAGACCTCAAGCCACTGCCCTTCTAAGGAAACATCCCAAGACAGGCAAGGCAGCACTGACCATTCCACTAAGAAAACAGCACTTTTCTGAGCTGCAATTTGGCCTTCACTTTATTTCAGGGACTTTGAGAAATACCCATGAGACAGTCATTGCACCTAAGTACACAGGTTCTGGGGCACAGATCCCACTTCTGCAACAGCAACACAGTCCGCCTGGTCAAACTCAGCGGGCCCACAAAGGCTCCCTGCATCCCTTGGCTAGAGAACAAAGATCTTTTCCTGATGCAGACAGCTGTGCAAATTGAGAGATGGCTATGGGGGAAGTCAGAGAAAATAAAAACAGGCTGATAAGGGTTTTCCCTTTTACCGATCACGTTGAACTCCTGTGCTCTCTTGCATCATTTTACAGCTATTTCTTGGAACCCGAATAATTTCCAGTTTTGACATACAATCACTAAAAATATATACTGGCTTTTTTGCTTTCGGTCTTTTCATTCACATTACACCTTCTGAAATTGCATCATGTAGATGCAGCTTTTTACATTAAAAGATTAATTGCCTTATATTTCAAAACAGTGACCTCTTTGTAATTTTAAACACTTTCAAATACAGTCTGCAAATACACATGAACATGGTCTTGTGAGATTCAGCAGCTGGGGAGCAGACCCAAATACTTTTTTGAAAAGGTCGTGCTACTTCCTCCAGCAAATGTACAGCTGATTATTAGTTTATTGCATCAGGCACATAACTTACATGATACAAACTATCCCCAGTGTATTTACATGGCTTCATCTTAAAATCATACTGAAACCCATTTCTCTCCACCTGTTTGAAAACAGAACCTACTCCCAGCTCTTGTAAAAATAACTATGTAAGCCATGATCTTTTTCCATTTTGTTTTTACCTTCTTATTTGTGCCAGGGTCATTAGAGTGAAGCACAAAAGTCTTTTGCTTTAGTATATGAAAATCTTTTTGTCAGTGATCATTTGTACTTTTTGGACGGAGCAGTCCACAATCTGTATTCCCTTTGAAGAGTTTATCTTCAATGCCTACTCACATTCCCCTCTCATTCAGCACTTTCTCAGCTTTCATGGTTTATAAACCACAGAGATCAAGTGACTCCAAAGGAGACACTCTGTTTTTTCACCATGCAGGGTGTTCCAACTATGCTTTGGATTGTGATGACATTGCAGGTAGCACCTCTAAATCTGTCTTTTCTTCATGATGCTTTTGCTCCGAAAAAAATCAAAATACTATTTCAATATTATTTCAGTGAATTAATTACTATGCAACTCTTTGAGAACTCTTGCTTTTAATACTTTGTCTTAAAAGATATCAGCACTGACTGACACTTAAAAAGAATACAATCTATAACACAGCAGTGTAACAACAAATTTTTCCTGCTACTTTTTCAGTAAACAAATATGCAGGTTCTCCATCCATATGTACCTGACAATACATCATGATGGATCAGTCAGCTCTGCTGATTTTTCAGAGCCAGCAGAGCCAACAGATTTTTCAGAGCTCATGTGTAATTGCTAATTTTTTTAATCAGTCTGAAATAATTTATTTTTCTTTGCACTGATATCTTTCTGTTATGGACCAGTTTCATCTGTGCTATTAAAAAAACCCCTGTGTTTTCAAGAGAACTGTTAAAAACAAATACTATTTGTTCAGTGTCTGGGGTTAAATAACAGGACAAAGTATCTTCTCACTATAAATTGTGACACAAACATACAGACTTCCAAATTCACTTAAAAAAATAAAGAGAGAGACATGGTTTTTTAATCTTCATAAAGCATAAGTGAATTATATGACTGAGTTTAAGCCATTTTTTTTTTATTTTTGAAATATCTGCCATCATGAAAGCATCTATTACCCTTTTGAGGTCAGTCAGTTGAGGAGGTGGGAATACAAATAAACAGTTCTACTTCCAAAGAATAAAAGGTTAAATTTTCAATATTGAGATCTCATGATACGATTAAATTGAAATTTACAAGCAACAAGGAGACTCAGAAATTCTATTAAATCCATGGTACCAAAAGAAAAAAAACAACTAAGAATGCTCTAACAGTAATGGAATAGCAGGACTGATGAAAACTGTTCTATTAGCCCAAGTGTGAAAATCAATCATTGGCATGGTGTACAAAGTAAGCTGAATGAACTTCATTTAGTATTCACTTTAATTACAGTTCTACACCAAGTCTTTGGGCTATGAGCTCCCTAATATGTAACTACCTCTTTCACCAATAATGCTTGCGTTATGAATAGCACAATAGGTAGGTCTCCAACAAATGACAGAGGCACAGGCACTTTTTCACTGTCTTCTTACTTCTCTTAAATGACATGAACTAACTATCAGAACAGTTGTGGATATAGGATATATTTGTGTATGAAGGTTTTTTCACTCCTTACCACATCACAGTTTTTATTGCATATAAAATATCACTGTGAAAAAAAAAAAAAAAAAGAACTTTTCTTTTCTTGCTCATTTCTTCATTAGTAATTTTTTTTTATTTTGAGGAAATGTATTTCTGGCCTTACTCTTGTTTTCAAATGGTGCTCACCTGTGGAAGACCTACAGAACGTAACCTATACATCATTTTTAAAAAGGCTTTCAGTTGACTACCCAGAAAAGCTGTTAAAATTGGCAGATGGTAACAAAAATAGTATTTGAGCAGAGTGTTTTGGTGCTCCCACAATCAATTATGTGGTCAGGAATCTATTATCTCCCTGAATTGCCCACACCTGAATTAATAAAACTTCTGCCACTTCACTCTTCAATGGGACTGCTCTATGCCCATCATATAGTTAACACTCCAATGGAAAGATTCCATCTAAATATTAGAGCCAGGTGCACCTCTGTGACTACATAAACTTCCTTTCAGAGTTCTCTAAAATCAGGTTATCATCTTAAACCCACCATGATTTTACTACAAAGAAGCAACAAATGCATCACCAAGTTAGATTTTTTGAAGGTAGCTGAGACTTCTAACATACACAAAAAATACTATTGCTACTAACATCCCAAGAATATTGTGAAAGAATCTCTGCCTAGATATTGTTTTGCAATTATTTTTTTGTTTTTTGTAATGAAACAAAAGAACATATTAGCTAACTGAGGTGCAATTGCATCACAGAGTTATCCTGAACAGCTAAATAGTGCAGTGTGGATATTACTTAAAGATATAGCTCTGGAAAAGCTTTAAGAACAAAGGTAAATTAGCTTTTGAGTGGCTTAAAAGAAAAATAAATGTTAGCTATAAACCGAATTTTTCCCATTACCTTTATTTCCCTTAGTCTTCACACACTACCGAAGTCCAGAATATGACAGCAGAGGACATGATTTAACTGTTATTTCCCTCATATGGCAGCTGGATGAACGATCTCTACAAACAACATTTACACACAGAAATAAGGTTTGCTTAACTGAACTCTTCTCACAGTAGAACATAATTTACAAGTTTCTATAACTCTGCAGCTGTATTTTGTATGTGTTGTACTCTTGGATCCACTCTGCTCTCCTGCCTTTGCCAACACTGTGTGCTGAGAGATCACAGTCAAGCATAGTACCTGTATAATAAATACTGTATTACTGGTAAGATAAACGACAGCTTTCACTTGCAAGCATCAAGCGTAATTGGTAAGTAAGATGAATAATAAGTATGGAAAATAAACAGTACAGGGAAGAAGAGAGAATGTTCAGCAGTGCAATGTGGGCAGTCAGTTACTTTTACATATGCAACTTATGATCAGTGCCTTAAAGACCAAATGTCTGGACACAGATCTTTTGATCTGCATGCCTTTGCCTGAAGACGCTGACAAAGTAGGTTTTAATAAGACAAAACATGGGGTTTTTTCCCCTGCTTCTGAGAGTTTGGAAAAAACCTCTGCACAAAACCTGTCCCAGGCAGAAATTTCCCTCAGGAGGTAGACCTAATGTCTCATTAGAGATTTCCTTGATTTCTTCTGTGTTTTTAGATTTTTAATACTTGGTTATTTTAAGAGGTCTTTGGTGGAATTAATATAATTGCAATTAAATCCTCTCTAGATGCATTGAGATCTTCTAATTGAACATTCTGGGTAAGAGCTCAATGTATTAAGCATTGTGGTTCTAAAACTAGGAAAAAACAAGCACTGCTTAATTTTCATTGCAGTATGGGGATACCTTTGTCTTCAGTTTCACAACTAAAATCCTTTTCCACATTTTTTATTTCCAATCAACATCTGGTGTAACTGATTTCCTTAAAAAGTTTTGTGTAAAGATTTTTAATGAAGTAAACTAGTTAGTTAGTTCGTTAGTTAGTGGGTAAAAATACTTTGATATGGAACTGCAAGATCTCTTTAGAAAATGAGGGGTTTTTAATTTTTTTTATGTCTTGAGGAAAACTGCTCACCAGTTTTGACCCATACTCATGAATTCTTTCACTAAGCACAAAATGCCTATTTAAAAAAAGATAAAAAATTAGGTATCCCAAAAAGTTCGGCTTAGTTACAGATATCCTTAATTATCTACCTCTGCTAAAATAGTTTTCTATTTCCACATATTTTTATGGTATAGCAAAATCCAGAACCACACCAGAACAGATTTATATTAACAATTAATTATTTCAAATTAATAAAAGACATATCTTTATCACTAATGTTATGAGAATGCTTACTTGTTAGAATAAAACAAAAATGTAAGCTCAAAATAAGTGTCTGGTTAATAATGAGGTGTCAATAATAAATGCCATCATCTGCTAGAATGGGCATGTTACATTCTGTACTTTCACAAGAGTGTTCAAACAGGAATGTCATTTACAAATACATCTGTCCTAAATCACTGCATGAATTTTCCTAGAACAGTAAATAATATTATACAAGAACCATACTGCACTTGTATCTTAGACTTCTACCATGCAGTACTAAAGCCGTATGATCCTGGACAGGCAGTTCTGGTACTGTTAGGAAAAAAAAAAATCTTATTAACATCTCCTTTCAAAATTGTCAGTAAAAAGGAAAATTAATCCGTAAAATATTTGAAAGCTGAGTCTATTTAAAAAAATAACTATTTTAAGCTTTTCTCTCGAGTTATGAGAAAGTTTTCAGCAAGGTCTATAATCTCAAATATAGCAGTTTAGAGGGTTTTTTTTCCCTTGATATTTCACTATACAATTAATTAACTAAGAAACACAGATTTCCATAGTACTGTTTTAAAATTTTTTTTTTAATGCTGATGGCAACTACTTATTTCACAACCCACCATTCTCTAGTGATGAGAAGGAATCTCTGAAGACAGTAGGCATGGCATTAAAATGACCCAGCTTATCTGCTTGGCCTCCCGAGATCTCTGCATGGCAATCCCTACACAGCCCCGCTGTGCACATCTTGGCAGAACTGCTGACATCAGAAATGACCAGGAGTGTGAAACATCTCTACTCTGTAAATACTTAAGTATGCACTATTTGTTTCTGCTGACATTTTACTGCCTTCTTGCACAATGTACTACCCTGTGTTTCAATTTTTTACAGTTGCAGCATTCTTGCTGCTTTTATTGGCTCAATTATTTGCAGTGATGTGAGGTTACTTTTTTTTTTTTTGGAAATACGTTTACACTTTAGCTGCAAGTCAATTACAGACCTTAGAAAATTCAGGTGTGTGTTTTTGAAAATATCAATCTACTCTTGACCAAGTTATTGCTCAGCTAAAAACAAATGAACAGAAGGATGCCATTCATCAAGCAGTGATTAATTAACTAAGCATATCTGACTGCTCATATTGGCTGTATTTTCACGATAGGAGCACAGTTCAATTTAGTTTATTGTCGTTTCCTTCCAGGAAGTTTCTCAGCTCTATGATGGCAATCCTCCTCTAGGCACTTAAAAGAAATAGAGTTAGCAAGCTGTTTATCTGAGATAACTTTCTGCAGCAGTGAGAGGAAACCATTACAGCTGACCAGTGGCAGGTCTTGCTCGTGTTTTCTGCAGTGTCTGGGTGGACTTGCCAACAGAGGCTGGAAGGACTGTAACATGTAATTCTGGTCTCAGTGGAAAAGCAGAAACCATTCATTTCAGTATCCCAGCAGAGGGGACTTGAGGGATGTAGAATCCCTGCATAATCTCAGAGGCACTAATTTCACTTATGCATAAACATGAGTACTAAAATAAGACAGGAAGGCTGAAGGACAGTCTCCTCTAGGAATTTAAACTCTACATTAATACCCAAATCTCAGGAACATCTCCACCCTAGATATTCTGTAATCAGAAACCAGTGCAAAAGTAAAAATTAACTTCTTTTCATAGGATCCCATGATAATTCGATTTGGAAGGGGACATGAGAGATCTGTCCAACCTCCTGCCCAAAGCAGTGTCAGCCACAAGTTGAACACTCCTGGACCTCAAGGGTCTTTCTGTTTCCTCAATATTACTCAAGTGTTCAATTCAGTTGCTTGCATATATGTGTCTGGTGCATGCCCCAGGGAACCAATCCCTCATGGCCTCCAGCTGCTAATCCCAGAAAAACTGTGTCTCCTAAATGTCACCAGCAACTTTCCTAAATGTCCAAGTTGAATCTGAAGGACTACAAAGTGCTGCACACAAACTCCAGTGCCTCTGGGTTGCTTGATGTGCAAGGTGTGTGTAGAAACAGCACGCACAGAGCATCATGACCCTGCTTGCTTCTCTCCTCTGAAAGACTAATAAAAAGTCCAATGAATAAATAAATAGATGAAATATTCTTTGAGATAAGGTGTGGTGCTTTTTGGGTTTGGGGGAGTTTTTTGCTTTGTTTTGGTTTGTTTGGGGTTTCTGCTGGTTTTTGGTTGTTTTTCATCAGAAGACTAATTTCTATTTGGCCAGAAAAATTCAGTTTCTTCTGAGAAACTCATAATATACTATAATAATCAATACTTGAATACTTCTATTAATTATTATCATCACTTACTCCATCTCTCTTACTCCTTATTTTTTCTTCCTCATGTACATCTTTTTAACTATTACATTTATTACTAATTACATACAATGCATGGTAGCTTCAATATTGCAAGTCAATGCTTCCTTCACTGATTATAATTGCCTTCCTCATACAAAGGAGCAAACACACTTACTGAGATTCAGCTCAATAAAGCATTTATTAATAGTGAGCTACTGTCTCAACTCTGCAAATTTGCCTTTATCTGCTTGCAGGATATAATCACCACATTTATAGAATCACAGAATTATATAATCATTTTAGGTTGGAAAAGGCCTGAAGGTCATGGAGTCCAACCATTAACCCAGCACTTCCAGGAATATTTGTGCAGTGTTTCCAGTTAAGTATTACCTGTGTCTTTTAATATGGTGACGTTAGCTTTATTTGCAACACTGGAAGCAGATTCACAATGTAAACTGCAGTAGGGGTAGCAACAGAAGAAAAATCTGTTCATTTGTTGTCAATCTAACTCGTCATTTAACCAAGCCATGTGCAAGCCTCTGTGTTATCACAGGCACCATGAACAGAGATGGCTTTTTTCTGAATATGGATATTTTTGAAATTCTCAGACATCTCTCCAGTGTGTAAGTGAATGTGCGTATGTTTTTGGAAAGGATTGTGAAGAGTCAAGGAGACACCAGAGGAGTTTCATAAACCACTGGATGCCTCAAACAAATAACTATGTCATCAGGGAAAGCAGAAGCAGGCTGTGATAGCAGCTGAACAGTCCCTTTGTCTCAACATGATCTCCACAGATTTTTGTCCCCAACTCACACATTTTGTCTGCAGCATGGCCAAATTTTGAGCAGACGGATCAATCCTCTTGACAAAGGGGTTACACTGTTTTTTCTAAGCACAGAAGTGAGGGAAAAGGTTGGCTACACTGGCATTATCCCTAGGGACTATCTGGGAAGGATTAGTAGCAAAACAGCTGTTTCTGAATTCTGCATATTGATAATCTTTCTTTCTTTTATTTTTTTTTCCAAATAGTCAGTCACTACTATTAAAATTAGATGGTTACCTGCACCCCAAAGTAAAAAAGAACAACCCAAACAGATATCTGAGAAATCTTAAAATTTTCTTAAAAATTCTGAGAAATGTGGTTGAAAAATGCTTGCAATTTTTAGAATAAGAAGTGCTAGAGAAAAGAAAAATATGTTCCTACATTTCATAATTATTAATTAACTTAATTTATATTTTTATGGTTTAAAAGTGAAAGAGAAGATTTTCATTTATCGAAGCACAAAAGAATAACCAACTTATTTTTTATTTTTCTCTATTATCTTTCATAAGTAAATTCAGCATTTCCTAATAAGCTCAATTTATAAAAAAATAAAAAATAAAAATTGGGAATTTTCTAACCATATCTGGTTAACTTTAGGTCATAATTAGTAGCACTACGTAGAAAAGGAAAACCATTTTATTTTTCTCTAAGACTATTTGATTTAAGCAATTTGCAATCTGTAACTATTCCCCATTTTTTACATCTTTTTATAATAATGTTATTCAGTCGTCAGGAATCACTTACAATGTCTGCTTTTTGAAACCTATGTTGCATTGCATTTTTCCTAAAACAATAAGAATAAAAAACAATTAGGAAAATTCACCAGCTTTTGTGCATAACTAGAAGGTAGAAGTATTTAATTTCTCACAGCATAATAATGATAACATTTTCAATTTAATTTAATTTAAAGTAAATTATAGTTCAGCTCTCTAATGTCATTGTTTTACTTAATGGCCTTAATTCAGGCCTGATGTTCAGATTAGTAGCTTTGATTATTCTGTTTATATCAGCAACTGCTTCAGTTTACATGCAAAGGACTCCAGAGCTTGGGGAAATAAAATTCATGATTCACTAGACTTATCACATTAGACTATTATAAATAGGGAAATGATGTCATTAGGGTCAAAGCAAATGAACAAATATTTATATAGATAGCACATGCAACATACGAAGACTGAAGTCCAAAAATAATTTTCTTTGGAATAACTTTTTAAAGAAGAAATAACTTTAGAAACTTTCTAGTTTCCTGCTTTGTGTTCCATCAAACTGCATGAACTTGTGTATTCAGAGTTGAAGCATCTTTTTTTTTAAGTTCTTTTGTTTGACTACAACATCAAAATAAGAAAACTAACCTGAACATGTTCTAGAAAATGTGTTCTGTTTCCTTTTCACCTAGTAGGCAACTTTTTCTTTTTATGCATCAACACCCACACACTTCTGTTCATTGCCTTCATTCTTGATAGCTGCTTTACACCAAAACTTCAGGACTTAGCTTGATAAACACAACTAAAAGGTCACAGAGGTCCCTGATTGCTAGTAGAGAACTGCAGTATGCCCATGGTCGCTCTAAAATGCTACAGTAAACAAGCCTCACCATCCATAGAAGAGCTTTTCCAAGATACTGCTTTAGCAACGATTTTCAGAAAATTTCAGCAGACCAACTTGTAGCCCACTGCTGCATAGTAGTTGAAAACCTGCTGGTACATCTGTAAGAAAATTAAGTATTTCAAATACCATTAGCTTAGTATTATAACTAATATAATAATTAAAAATACTGTTAATGCATGGTAAAGACATAAGTCAAGAGCTGGCATTCGTTCTTAAGATCAAATTTCAGCATAAGTCAAGAGCTGGCATTCGTTCTTAAGATCAAACTTCAGCATCCCGGGTATTGCTACTCATTCTCTGATCCTATTTCAAGCAGCAGTGAAGAGTCAGTGGCTTTTCTTCTCCTTGGAGTTGTAACCAAAAATCATTTCATTTCTCATCAATCTTTGGAGGTTATCAGTCTACCATTTTCCTGTAACAACATCTAATTCCAGTCCCCTAGATAATATTGCAGCAACTGCAAATAGTTGAACTGGCATCACCAACTTGAACAGTCAACTGAGACAAGTCATTTAAGGTCTGGTATGTTCTTTTGAAAATTAAATTTGGTTTTGACACAATATTGAAAGGTTATGTTAACGTACTGCAATGGGATTATAAAATAATTCAGCAAATGGTATTTTCACAGATTCACAGAATCACAGAATCAATTAGGTTGGAAAAGAACTGTGAGATTATCAAGTCCAACCTGTGAACACCACCTTGTCAACTAGACTGCGGCATTAAGTGCCATGTCCAGTCATTTCTTGAACACCTCCAAGGACGATGCCTCCACCACCCGCCTGGGCAGCCCATTCCAATGTCCAGTCACCCTTCCTGTAAAGAAATTCTTCCTGATGTCCAACATAACCCTCTCCTAGCACAGCTTGAGTCTATGTCCTCTCGTCCTGTCACTAGTTGTCTGGGAGAAGAGGCTGACCCTCACCTGGCTACAGCCTCCTGCCAGGTGGTTGTAGAGTTTGATAAGGTCTCCCGTGAGCCTCCTTTTCTCCAGGCTAAACAATCCCAGCTCTCTCAGTCACTCCTCATAGGTCTTACCCTCCAGACTCTTCACCAGCTTCGCTGCCCTTCTGTGGACTCACTCCAGCACCTCAATGTCCTTCCTGATTTGAGGGGCCCAGAACTGGACACAGCATTTAACACCTATCTACACATCTGCAGCAGAATCTATGCTGTACAAGTGAAGAGAACATTTTCTTGACCGGTAAGTATAGCCTAGAAAGCCAAAGATGTACTTGTCTTTTGAAATGTCCATCGAAAGTGTCTGGATAATTTACAGGGGATTTCAAAGTCATGTCTTTTTATGGAAATGAGAGGTTAAGTTTATCCTAGATGATAAACTCCTCCTACATTAGGAGCCGTCTGAATGGATGATGCAGTAGCTCTTACAGGAAGAAAAAGCTGAGGCTACAAAGCTGACATGCCTGTAGTTTTGAATACAAATAAAAAAAAAATCCAGGTAAGTATTTATCATTAATATGATTGTCTGTTTTCTTCTGCCTTGTTTGCTTTTATGTGTTGCTGTATGGTAAAATATGTTCCACAAACAGCTTATTTAAACATGGAGTTCTTTCTAATTGCAAAAAACTCTAGAGGCAAATGTCTATAGGGCACATTTTAATGCAGAAAAGTCTTCAAACCTCTCCAAAGTACAAAAGAATTTTAAAAGGTACACTTCTCCTTTGTAAGGTGAGTCAAAAATGATCAGAGTAGTGGCTTCTTCCAGTATTTTCTGTCAAGGGCAAAGATATGGAACATAAACAGGAAAAGATTACAGACATAGCAGGAAGCGTTGCCTGGCAGAGGTAAAGGGCAACAGAAAAAAAAGTGTTAAATCAAGTGAGACATTTCTATTCCTAAAATTCAGGTAGAACTCACTGAAGCATGTACAAAATGACAACAGGTTTAATATGTCCGCTACTTATTAGACTAATAAAGCTGAATTTGAAAAAATCCTGTATGCATACATTTTTTAAAAGGTGTTGCACTATTGATGTAGTAGGAGCAGAAGGACAGTAACCTTCATTAAAATTGGGTTATGTGGTCATCTGCATAGCTCTTGGCTGCACTGCAATGTGTATTTTCTGCAGAAAAAGACTTCTGAGAGAGCATGACCTTTCTGAAGAATAGACTGGCATCCTGCAGAGCCAGGATCTGTGGTCAAGAATCAATACAGCCTTCTGGAGGTGTCTCGTTTGGTTTAATGGAGAGCGAGCAAAACAGCACGATGAGCGGCATAAATCCATAAACACTATTCAAATGTCATTTAAGGTGCCTTCAAGGTTAACAATCATTGCTATCAAATAAGCTGTCAGAATGGCAGGAAGCTTTCGTTTGCTGAGAGGTCTAAGGTCTAATGTGGTAATTAAACTCAGAATACAAAATAAACTCTTCCCATGCAGTGTACCAGTGAGCTAGAGAATCCTAATGAATAGTCGGCATTAGCTGCTGCTAATGGTTACAAAATCTTGACTTCTGCTCCAGCAGCTTTGCCTTCTTGTGCATATGGTGCATTAAGTGCTTTAGCATGTTTCTAGGACCACTTCTTTGCAGTTTTCCAACAAAAATTCACTAAAAGCAAAATAAAATATAAATTTTTTGACGTGTCACAACCTGTACCTGGATGAAATACATTCACTTTTCAGCCAGCTCAGAGTGATTTAGAGGCTGTAACACCGATTGGAAGGGAAACAAGTGTTAAAGAAGAGATCCTCTCATATTTGTTGCATCTTAGTTTGGGGGTGTTGGCACACTGTGACTCTACAGGCCTATACAACCCTGAAAACACATTAAGCACTTTCTCTACCCTGGAAATCACACTGGTCGTTTATGGAAAGGCTATAGAATAGCCTAAAACCTACTACAGCTCTTTGCCTACTAAAACTTCCCTGGGAAAAAGAAAAAACTTTAAAAAAAACCCACAACAAAAAAGCATCTGCTGTATAGATGGCTGTGTGGGGAATACTATGAATAGGACTGCTTGGAGCATTACCAAATTTAATGCTGGTAATAAAGAAAGATATCTTCTGTAAAGGCAAGTCCAAGCACCCCTGGCTGCCTAACAGCTGTCAATGGAAGCAAGGACTGGTTGGGGTCTCCTATGCCCAAACTCCAATCACCACACTCACTGAAGGGCCAGCAACAGAAGGATATGGGATACTACGGAATGTCTTTATGTTTTAAGGGCAAAGTGCCAGTGAATAATCCTTTGCTGAGCCTTGTTTTACTGCCTCTCATCTTCACATTCATAAATTAGACTGAATTTCCTGAGTGTCAAAAGTCTGGCTGCAACCCCTAGGTGGACCAAGAAGCATCAGAAATTATTTTTCAGAGCTGAGGCAGTGCTGTTCAATGATAGAAGGGGATGCTGAAAAGATTTCTGAACCTGAGACTTAGCTTCATAGACCTAAAAATGCAGACTGTATCCAGACACAGCTTAAAAGCTTTTGTGATGGAATAACTGAGTACATTCATATTGCAAACTACGAGTGGACAAGGAGAAAGCTCAGTCACAGGAACTCTCAATACCCATTTAATTGCTTAATTGTTAGTTCATTCCTGGCTCTGGTCACATACAGAGGACTTGATACAGCACTTGGTTTTAGTCACAAGACTGGAGGATATCAGATAACAGTCGAACAAATACCCCAAAATACAGCACTCAAAGAAAAAAAAGAACTTTCACATTTCTGGACTTTGGCCTAATAAACTGTATTTGCCTTAGGTCCTAAACCAACTACAGAATTATTAATTATTTAGTTCCTCAAGAATTTATTAAAAAATAAGAGGAAAAAAATTACAATATACTGGACTAGACATTATATTTCCTTGAAAGAAGCAAAGTCTCAAAGTTGGAGAATGTTAAGCTTTTAGAGAAAATGATTTAATAGTCTCTTAACTGTGGAACATACAGAGCAATAATTCTGACAAAAGGTGACTTATCTTTCTGGGACACCCATCAAATTGATTGTGCAGATTAAATACGTGCTCCAAACTGCATGCATACAGGTACTAAAATCACAAAGTACTGCTGAAAATGTCCAAAATCATCCCTTGTGTAACTCTACTGAAGCCAGGGGAATGACGCCTGGGAGACATTTGTCACGTTTATAGGCAGGTTTCAATCTCAGTGACAGCAGAACAAAGGCCCCTGTCAGCAGGAGCTCTGCCAGAAGTTCTCTTACAGAGTGGGAAAGTGCAAGGCGTAGGCACGGGAGCCCCATTACTGACTAATTCAAGCCCAAAACGAGACTGAACTGGAGTTGGTAGGAAAAGTTCAACCTACTACCTCTCCCCTACATATGATACATCCCCGTGGGATCCCAGGTGGGTTTTAAGGTTCCTCTCCTGGTGCACCTTAATGCAACCTACCCTGCTTCCATTGATTCAACACATGCAAATGCCATGACTCAGATCAGATCAGCCATATACTGGCATGAGGTAAAGAAAGAAGTAACTGGTCAAGGCATTAAACTGTCCAGTTATTTTTCATACAGTTCCCCTCCTTCATCCATCCCAGCTAGGACACATTAAATAGAAAATGTAAACTAAAAAGATGGAGCTCTGAGTAAAAAAAAACATTAGTTTTGCAACATTTGGGCAACAGGCTTTCAATTGCCATTTAAAGATTTCTGATGATGCCTGGTTTTGAGTGACCAGTAGGAAGTTAATAACAAACTGTATATACATCCAGAGTTGCTCCCAAGTGCTGTTCCAATGAGAGGAAATTATATCTGAAATGAACTGTTAACTTAAAAAGTGAAAGATGGAAGTATGATGACAGCAACTACTACACTTGCTTTTGCCTTACTCTGTTCCTCCCTTAATAGTTTGCTGCTGAGCACTGAAACAACTGGCCTCTCTTCCTATCTCCTTCACCTTGAAATCACTGCGCAGACTGAAATTCTTAACGAGCCCTGGAGTAGGAAGGAGAAAGTAAAACTGCAGAGATATGGATTCATCAGGAGCAATGGAGATCATAGAAAATGGACATCACAGAATGCTGTATTTAATAAGACAATAAGAGGAAACTAATGGCAAAGTAAGTTTGAGAGTTTTTTAAATACACCTGGGAAAATACAGTATGTGACATTCAAATGAAGAAATACTTATCTAAAGGAGATGGTTAACAAGCACAGTGGCTTTTTTTTTTTTCCTGTCAGTCTTCAACAGTGCGAGAGGAGTTGTATGCTCTCTCAAAGACATTTTTCAGGAACTGATCCTTATAAACTGAAATCACTAGGGAGAATCTTAAGTGCAGCAAATCACTGAGTGCAGATCAGATACTTGGATAGTTCTGTAAAAAGATTATTCACTGCAGATTCAGTTATGCCATGAAGCCACAAATCATGGAAGCAATATAAGGGCAACATCATTAGAAAGGAGAAGTGTCCACAGTTCGTGAGACAGGACATTGGGACATTAGAGCAGTCCTTGCATTTACAGTTGCCAAAAACCTAAAATCAAATCAAACCAAAAATACATTTCTTGACTCATGCAAATATCATGGATTAAGGGCACTATTTCATTGAAAGTCCTTTCTGTCTATCTATTCAGCACAAGAAAAATTTTTTTTTTCCTCTGCAGTGAGTATATACAGTACTATAGATTACAGAGTCAACAGTAGAGTGCCTGCTTCTTTTTAGAAAAGGATGCAAATGAAATGTGGTCTAGCATGCAAAAGAGTATTAAAAATCATAACCTTGTGTGAGAGTCACTTATCAAGTAAATAAAAAAATAAATTAAAATCCTGTGGTATATAATAAAGATTGTTCTTCTGAAAGAGACAGTTAATGTCAATATGCTAAGTAGATCTATTCATTAGTGTACTGCAAGAGAAAGTTAACTAAATAGTTGAAGCCTGCAGGTAATCATTTCAGTTAATGAAGTATGGAAGATTGTAAATAACTTCACACAGATTTGCACAAGATAGGAGACTAAATGCGAAACACCAATTTCTGGTAAAGTAAATGATCATTTGTATCAGGAACAAAATGCTTAATATTTCTAGCTTGAAATAGGACATTTATCTAGAAAATACATTAAACTTATCAGCAAACAACATGTAAGTTTAAAAAAAGAGTGTATTTTGTGGAATTAAAAAGTATTTGTATGACTGTTTTACAAAACTTCAGTGGAATTTCAGATTTCCACAATTTTTCAAAAATACAAGAGAAGAATTTGAAAGATCCGAATTTCATACTGATTTTTTTTTCAATTTTTAACAAGTTAACAAGTCTTTCACTGACATTGTTTGCAATAGGATTTTTTTTTGCAACGAAATTTGCATGCTCTGAGACCCTTTTCTCTGTAGCTTGTTCTGGTTCTTATACATATAAAGATGCAAGTGTAAGATAATACAAAAGAGATTGAAATCAAACCGTGTATATCTTCTGCATTTTATTAGGAAAGTGGTTAGGAGAAACATTTGTGTAAAGGAAAACTATAGGAAAACTAAGGATGTGAAAGACTGGAAATAAACACCAATATTGTAAATGTTAGTCCCAAATATCCAGTGAATGCAATGCTACTGAAGCCCCTCCTGTTCCCTGCTTTAAAAAAAAAGAATGGATAAGAACATCACATATATACTTATATGAGAGTTTAGGTACTTAATTAGAATGTTCATGTTTTAGTATCTCAACGAATGTAAAAAACTCCATACTGTTAAAGCAGCTATTCATATATTGTGAGTTATTTTACCAATATTCAGAGGGATCCAGCTAGGTCACAAGACTCCTGCTTCTGTATCTTTGAGAATTCAAACATACAGATGGATCCACCACAGCAAGCCTTAGCATGAGAGTCCTTGGGGCGTACGTTTTAATAGATTCCTATTCTAAAAACACTTCTGTTTTTTCTCTGCAGTGATAAAGAAAAGTACGAAATTTAATGTTTACATTTAAGCACGAAATGTCTATCTGTTAAAAATGCCTGTCTCTATCAGCTATTACTAAGCAGGCCTAGGGCAGAGAACCTCCTCATTTGAGAATTTCAAAAATATTCCTGAAGCTAGGTGAGATGAAAAGTGCTATTAAGACAACAAATAGAGGAGAAAGCTAAATAAAGCAAATAATAAATTTTCAAGGCTTATCTTCAGATAATCTGAACTCCAGTATCACTGATGATCTAGGCAGTCCTCCATATCATGTTATCTTGGTGGGTGGTCATGCATTTATGACAGGTGATCCAAGGACTTAGAACCTGTTACCTGGAAGTCCCAACATGGCCTTTTTAACAAATACAGAGCAGTACACGAAAGTGTAAACTGTATCAGAAAGCAGGGTCTAGAAATTTGCAATAACAATTTAACATTCAACAACAGGGAAAAGAAATTAGGAGAGCTAAAGAATTCTTCCCCCATACCCATGTTTAGAAAAAATTACTCTTAACACCTAACTCTTGCTCTGGACTGATACATCTGACAGTGCTTCAGACTGAACAGGCTCTTTTTCCATCTTTGGTGTCAAGTAATCAAAGTTCTGTTCTCTCTTCTAACTAAATAGGTGCATGTGGGTTGTGTCCCAGGACAAACTGTGGCCTCAGTCTCTCCCACACAGACAGAAAAATCCAAGACAGCTTGCTCACATTATGCCTTGCCATCAGTATCACCTGCCCTGCTATCTGTACCTTCCCAGAGCTTGCTAGTCCTACTCGAGGCATGACTAAAATCTGTTGTTCTCATGCCCATCCATCAAGCACAGTGAGATCATGAGCGTAACCTTGCAGTGGGCTTTGACAGGAATTGCAGAAAATAAAGCCTTAGGTGAAGGTTACACATGGATGGGTGGCGGTAAGTAGGGTGGTTAAGTAGTAGGTGGTAAGTGCTCTTACTGCTAAGGGGCCTTATGCCAGGGACAGCCCAGCTGGGACACCAGAGCTGGGGCAGCGTCAGTAGGGATGGCAGGTCTAGAAGAGTTAGGATTTCTCCATTTTCCATCTAAGCAAGTTTTAGCTGAAAACTCCGGGAGACACATTAAATATGGAGGTCTACAATGCCATTCTTGCAAAGTCACTGCCGAGGTCAAAATCATAATTTCAATAATCTGTCCTTTATGTCATTATTATGCAGTTTCTTTTTTACCCTGGTAAATTACCGTTCTTTCACTCTGTAATCTGGGATGTTTCAAGGAGAGCTGTACCCTCACAATCTCCCTAACGTATCACTGTATGGATAAAACAGTAAGAAAGAAAACAGTGGGATTCAGGAGCAGGGAAGGCTGTACCACTGATTCGATAGACTCAAAAGGTTAATCTTCAGCTACATCTTGTTCATTAGTCTAAATATACATTTAAAGCATCAATGTGCTTTAAAGTACTTTGTCAGTACCCATTAAGAATGTGCATTGCATATTTCAGACATCTTGATAGTAATAGGTGCTGAAAAGCAGGCACTGTTCATCTTTTTAATGAGTGGTTTTCCCTCTGAGTGCTCCATGGAGCTATGATGCACCATAAAGTGACACTGGTATGCCCTGTGGACATGCAAGAGCAAGCCATTCTGTGAAAATCAGGCAATTAAAAGGCATAATGTGTGAGTATGATTTCAAAGCAGCTATTCTTTCAGGTCTTGATTGCAAGCCCTACTTCTTCCCACTGATATAAGGGAGGTGAGGAGGTCTAAGAAGATCTTTCTAATACTGGCTACCTACACTGGAATGTGGACAGCTGAAAAAAAGGAGCCACTGTAAGGCTATTATTCCACCTCTGATACATGATACACTTCTTCACATCATTCTGCTAACAGAGCTACACTGTGCAAGTAAATATCCTGCAGCAGATAGATTAATTGCATCTGCCAGTTACGGACAAAATTACATCTATTCTGCTAAACACCCCTGTGCCCCAGGCCATGCAGTGAATAAACTTCTTGGTTGGGCTGGAAGTACGATGGCCTGCAATCCAGTCCTACTTGCTCATGCCGTCTTTCTGCCTCTTAGAAATAATTGTTTGGGCTTTAAGATGTTTCAGTTTGAATACCTGAAATAACAGGAAGGCTGTCGTGCAATCTGACAGCACAGAATGCTGTGTACACAGCATGCTGCTAAGGGAACGAAGGATATGGCATCAGAACATATGGTGTGTTTCAAAGTACACGGCCCGTTGGGATGGCGTAGAGGACTGCGTAGGGCAGAAGAAACCAAACCTGGCATGGTCCTGGCTGAGGAATGATTTGTCCTCAGGAAGAAGCATTTCCTGAACTGCACCTGGGTTCACCTTGGAGGGAGGAAACAATTTGGTTTGCTTCACTAGAGAGCCTAGGAATCAAGTAATGTATCTACCACTTCACAAAGAAGTATTTGATTTATTTGACAATGCCAACACATCCAAGGTGTCCTTTTCCACTGAAGCTGCATTACAAGTTGTAATGTAATGCATCTGTTGTGCCAGCAGCTCTGTAGAACATGAGGGTAGGAGCAGAGGGTTTCACAACCAAGGTCAGGGACGGCAGCAAGGGAATGGTGCCACAGGAAGAAAATTGTGGTTGCTGGTAATGATGGCAATGAGCTTCACCCAACAGCTCCAACACTGCTCACACTGTTACTGGGGAAGGGCCATCTCCTGTTGTCGTTAGTTACACCATATGAGAGGGAGTGTACGTAAAACATGTAAAGGAACAGCCTACCTGGGAAATACAAGCATGAATACCAGCAGTCCACTGCTGTTTACTTTAAAACATAAGTACCAGGAAAGCAACTCAGTGCCTCTAGCAGGGGTTATGCACAGTGCGCAGTAACACATGAGCAACTGGATTCTACTTTCAACATATGGAATAAGAGTATTGTCAGGCTTTGAGCATGGTACCTTCTATATGTTGCTATAAAAACACTGCAATACAAAATAATACTTAAAACTGAAAAGAACTTTTGCCTCCCACATGCACCCACGCTTATACACACATGAGTAATGTTAGCAGGATCACAGGGCACCATGCGGGGCCCTGACAGCACCCACAGCCAAGAACTGTCTCACACAAGACATCACTCCCCTTCAGTGGAGCCCAGCTGTGATTGGCACGGGCCAAACTGCCCAGCATTCCTCCTCTGAGGAGCTGGGAATGTTTCAGGAACATCTGCATTTACCCTTGCAGTTGTAGCCTACAAATGGCAACAGCTGAACAAATGAACATGCAAAAGGTAAGCTCAGACTCTGATGACTTAGGAGCGTCAGATAATGCCTGATCATATGTTCAGGGGTTTCTCTTTTCTTCTCCCATTACTGATTTGATCATTTGCCACTAGGTGAGCACATTGCTTGCTGAGGAATTGCTCTTCTTCACCAGAACTAAACACAGAGGATAACAGCTACATAGCCACCTTTTGGCAGCTGCTTGACACAGAGAGTTTGGGATAGAATTAAAAAACACCACAATAATCCTTCCACTCATAACTGATGGTTAGCAAATGACTGTTGCTCGTCCTTTGGATGATCAAGTAATTTAAATTTTAAAACAGTTATCATTCTACCTTTGACTGTATCTCCTATTGCTGTTCCATAAACAGCCCTCAAGGCTATCAATAACATCACAACAAACCTCTGCTACTGCCTCTAGAAATTGTTTAAAACCCTGCAGATGAAAGAAGAAAGGAAAACTAGAAAAAAAGCAGAATGGAAGTGTATGCCTTAAAAGCCAATGGTTGGAAGGAATGTTTTTAATAATGTCTACGTACTTATAAAAGGAATAAGGGCATGCCTTGTGGAAATATCCCATTGAGAAGTTCATAATAATTCTTTCTTCTTAATAAATCAACTAAGAGGAAAAAAAATAGTGCCAGAATCTTTGTAATTCATTGGATGCAGCTCATCATTTAATAAAATCCTTGGGACTGTGTACTTCTGTCTGGACTAGAAGATCTGGTATATCAACCTCATTAGGAGTTCATGTTATAACTATGGAGCATAGCTGGGCAGGAAATATATCTATGAACAAGAACATTTCATGTATCTGGAAACTTTTTTTTCAGATGAATGTCAGAAGACTGACTTAGCTAGAATTTTTTAGAGAATTTAGATTCATTCAGCAATATTTCAACAACAGTACACTTTTCAGGAAAGAAAGCAGTGTTTGATTCTGAGAGTAAACCTTATAGTGAATAAACAGACATTCGTTTAAAAATCCCGCTTTTCATAAAGTATTAGGAAGAATGGGTAAGTTAGTTGGTATAAATGCACACAAATGCACTGCAACTGTCAATTTATATTTACTTGTGTAAATAGTATCAGTGTCACAATAAGATCCCATAAATTTAGAATACTGAGTGGTAACCAAAGTAACATTAACTCTGAAAGAGAAATGCACCACCCAGATGACCATTTGAACCCACTGTCTAACTTTGTATCTGAAAACCTTTGTTTTTAGATACTCTCATATTCATCTGTGGGTTTTAATTTTCTTTCTCCAAGACATTTGCATTTGCATTTCCTGACAAGGAAATTGCATACCTATAAAGCGGATCAAAATTCCAGGATTGATTTCACATAGAATAAATAAAATACATTCCTCAAACACTCCTGTAACACAACACATCCAAAGGATATGTGAATTACATAAGAGTACTGGTAACATGAGCTTTAGAAATTGTATCTTTACTTACAGATACCTTTCACATCCAATATACAGTGTCTGCTAAAAAAGGATCTCCCTCTCTCCCATGCGTACCTTCAAAACACTGAGCAAAACTCTTGCTTCCCCTTTTTGAGCAGCACTAGTTCTTTCAGGATAAATGTCCCCTGCATTCACAACTGGATGAATGTATTGCTGTCAGTCTCTTTTCTAACTTATCATATCCTCTCACACTTTTTAAGTTCATATAATGCATTATTCAAAGCAAGGACCAGATTTTTCTCTTGTGTTCAAGACGTCTATTGCACTTCAGGAATTGCAAGCACAGTAACTGCTTTCCTACAAAGTCAGAAGCTTGCACTGTCAAACTGGGATGTAAGAGCTGACTAATTTGCTTTTACAAACTTTGATGAGATTTACTTTGGAGTTATAACACTGGAAGAAAGAATCTATTTTACCACAACTACCCCTATTTTACAGGAAAGAAGGAAAAAATGTCACCAGACCTTTAGCTTCTGAAGAGGTGTGGATTTTACTGTTTTCTGCAAGTTTCCAGTAAGACACAATGGGCTGCTAGCATAGTCACTACACAAAATCAGACTGGTTCTCCTGGGCCACACTTCCATAAATTTTATTCCTGACAAGAGCAGCAAAGGCAACAAAAAACAGCCTAGGGAGATGTACTAGGAAACAATAAACATAGTATTAAAAAGCTTGCAAAAGGAGAATTACCCACTTTGAAGCACACAGCCTCTACCATACTGCATCCACCTTTTATTCAAAGGCAAATAAATTCTCCATGACAGCTCCTAATGGCCTCCACAGTTGTTCACTGAACTTGCCCTCAGTTACAGGGTAATAAAGGGATAACAGCCCTTGGCTGACTAAATGAGGAGGTGGGTCCTCTCAGTAAAGCCCATCTTTCATTAGTTGCCCTTTTCTTTCGTTCATCTCATGAAGTAATATTTCAAAACTAGAACTAAATCACTAACAATTAATGGACTAATATGTCTTTATTCCACTTAAATCTCTCTGTGGAGCATCACTGTGGTAATGCTCCAAAACTAGATTATACTTTGTTTAAAAGCTAGCAATGTATTAATAACAACAACCCTTACATCAACTGAACATACAAAGGCACTTGGTATTACTATCCTTATAACACCATGCTGTCAGGCTTCTTTTTCCAGATTATTAAAATTTTTACACAACATATAATTGCATTTCTGCCGAATGCCACTTTTCCTATTCATCTGTTATTAGCTTGTTAAATTTTGGTCCCCCTCATAGGAGGCCACCTACATACATCCTGAAAATCTGAGAATTACATCTGTGAATACATGTTCTGACCTGCTTTCAGCTTGACTACCCCACAAAGAGGAATATAATCTAAATTTATTTGACACAAACAGACAAGAATTTGCCTGGATAACCATATTGCTACAGCGAATTTCTGCCAAAAATAACTATTAAATTTAGATGAAATACTATCTTATTCTGTTCTATTTTCATATATGCAAGCTTCTTTAAAGGACTTTTGAGTGTAAGCTGGGGATATGATCCTCCTAAATTCTGAAGTCAAAGATGATGTGACAAGGGTACTGATGTCCACCGCACTTTAACATCACTTCAAAAAGGCTCTCACTGCACCGAGCACCAGCCAAAAACTCAAGAGATATTGAAGGCAAGGACATAGCCTCTAATTTCACTGGACAATATTCTTACCACAGCTGTCCTAAACCAGTTTTCCAAAAGTGATGTGACTCCTGTTTGAAATGGTTGAAATAGTTATTACACAAATGTATGTTGTTATTGCCTTACGTGTACAGAAGCTGACTTACTGTAAACCTAAACCAAGCCAAACTTAAGCTAAAGGCAATAGTCAGGGAAGTAGAATAAATAGAGGGTTAAAATCATTACAGATTCCTCATATGAAGAAAGGAACATCCTTATGCATACTCCTTGACACAGGAAAATAATGGAGATGCCCATCTCCTTCCCTCCAGGCATCCACTAACTGTGATTTTTCTATTTTACATAGTTAACAGCTTGACAGGAAATTTAGAAAAGGAAAACCGACACTGAGTGATTTCTAAAATGGAAAACAACCTGAGAAATAAACTTTCACTAAGCCTTGCTGATGCTGATTTTGTTCTCACGTTGATGAAGTCAGCATGTTGATGTTGATTTCATTTACCCATGCAGATCATTGATTTTACCACATCCTCTCCATATTAATGGCGATGAGATCAATTACAAGTAAGTACACGTCCTATCTAATAACTTTTGTGTTTTCCTCTAATTAGTTAGTATGTGAATAAAGATATTTTTCAGGCTTTCTGCAATTAATATTCTACTACCAGTTGTCCTTTTGAGGGTGAAAACTAGACCTGTTCATAGCTCAGGATGGGAAGATTTCCATGTATATATGCTTCCTTCCACCTAGACACCTCAACTCAGGGATTTACAAAGGTATTTCATTGAACTGGCACATGAACCATGTTCTATTTATTCTATTTTGTCATTTATTTGAGGTATGTTATAAAAATATTTCTATGAGAGCAAGCCCACTCAACTTGCTTTTTCTACTTCCTTTGGGTTTTTTTTGTTTGGTTTGAGGTTTTTTTGTTGTTGTTTGTTTGTTTGTTTGTTTTTATTGTCCTCTTCTTTGAAATACTGGAGAGTCCTTTTTGCACAAGAGTAACAGGGCTTGTTATACCAAACTTTTTAGGAAATTCTAATTTCACAGGAGTAATTGTTTTAATTGATAGATGCTAATCAGCTTTGTCACTGGAGTGTGTATATAGCTTTTCTCAATATGTATTAAAACAGTCTCAGACACATTTTATAGGCAGGGTAGTACGATGGGACATTTGTTTCTAATTTACAGTTCTTTTCTGTTGACTTTGTAACTATTTATCATACATGAATGTTTTTAAAACTCCTTGCAATTAAAATACCATTTTCATTCTACTTGCTATCACATGAACTCACTTTAACAAAGAAAAAAATATTGCCCTAAATTTTCCACGCTCCAGGAGTAAATATACTCCCTAATGGTGTTATGGAGTATAGGCTGGATTATATGTACTGGCTGATCTTGTTTTACTGACTGTAAAACAATGTGTTGTAAAATGTACATATGTTAGTTATTAAGATATTTTGACAAGCTCTAGGTACATCACAAAATTTATAAAAAACCTTCAAAAAAACCAAAACCAACAGAAAATATGATTCATTAGGGGGCATTTTGAGTCAGCACAGAGGAAATGCCCAGACTGATGTTCTGTGTTGCTAGAGGCAGAGTCTTTCATGTGGAACTGTGGCCTTGGTTGTTTATATTTAGATGGTCCTAGGACACTTTTTTTGAGGAACTCAAGGAAATAAAGGCCCAGCATCCTGGCAAGACTCTAGTGCTGGTAGATACATTATATGCCTAATTTTTTTCCCTTAAATTGCAGCTAGGGAAAAAGAGTCCATGTTCTTTCTAATGCTGATAGGAAGAAAAACCAAAACCCCACTGTTCTCATGCTGCTGATGGGAAAGGATTTAGTGCTTCTAATCCAAAAGAAGACTTTAAGAAGGACCTGCAATTGCACTTTGGGCAGTGCAGGACAAGTGTGAGGTGCTGCTTTTAATCAAGAAGAGAAAACCTGGGTTTTTTTCTATAACATAGTTCTATTACTCATTTACTTTAGAAAAAAAGCATGCATTTATCATAGCAACCCAAAGCACCAGAAGCAGCTAAGATTTTGCAGACTTCATAAAAATCATGTGCCCATTACAGGTCTGATAATTCCCACAGAAGAGATTTAATTTTACTATACTGCTTAAAGTATTTGCCAGCTTTTAGAAGAAGTATGTTCCTGGGATTCAGGTCTTCACTACTGTTAATGCAGTGAAAATGCTGTGGATAGTCACCCTAAGAGAGCTGGCAAAACTAAATTTGAGAAGCAGACGGAAATCTTCCTTTGTTCAGCTCCTTTTAAGGCTACTGTATCCAGCAGCTACTTTTCTTTACTGCATGTGTCATTTCAACACTTCTGCCAAAGCACTTTGTGCTTTCCACCAACCTGGACTTCTGATACAAGTCTCCAGGAACTAACGAGAGCAAAGAAGTAAGTGCAATTAAAACACGCCATTTTGAGCAGCTGATGCATTTTTCAGCAAAAATTTGGTCATTTTTCCTTAAGGAATATGGAAAAGAAAAAGGAGAATGGAATGGGAAGGCAGAGTTATACTATGGCTCTGGATTTAGGGTCAAGGCACATGCCCTGGCCTGTAGGGCATCTTAATGCTGCTGAAGAAATGATCCACACTGTCCACATGAATAAAGGATCCTGGGCAGTTTTCACCCTGAATAAAAACTGGTACCTTCCAGCACTGAAGATGGTATTATTCCAAATCCCAGAAATACAGAGAGATTGTGTGTACCTCCTTTATAAATGTGCCAGCAATGAAATACCTCTAGGTTTCTTTGCATCCTCCATGGGTGGAAGTGTCAGGGCAGCAGGAAGAGCCCTACCTTGCTACAAGAGGTAATTCCTACTACAGTCAGCAGAAAATCACTGAAAAGCACAAAAGCCCACAGACAGAGAGGCTTACTTTGTCACCTCTACTTAGCTATTTCTGTCCTGAATTATTTTTAATGGGTACAACTCCCACCCTTTTGCTTTTTGTGTGGGTCTCTGTATTATTTGAGGGCTATAAGGATACAAAAGTCATCTGGGTAGTTTCCAGCACCTGAGAAGACAACAAATGCATTTTTAAATGAGAACAATCTGAAGCTTGTTATTCTAGAGGTAAATTGTTAACCTTTTCACTATGTAATGGTCCATAGACTTGAAGAAAAGAATAGGATGTGGATCACAGTTCCTTTTATTTTTCTCTCTTTATTCTTTGGAGATTCAATTCACCTCAGATTAAACTTCAGTTCTTTCTTTGTCATTAAGTTTCCCAAAAATAGATCCTAGGGTTTAAATATCATTTACATCACAGTCAAAAGAATAATCACATAAATAAGAATTTATGAATAATTAATCACAACTGCTGTTACATTAGCACAATACTATTTTTAATTTATGGGGGCCACAATGGAATTTCTACTAACCTGGCAAGGGGCAAGTAGCAATTATATAAGCACACTGATTAACTGATGAGTCATTGCATAGGCATACAGAGATGGATGGATGGATGGATGGATGGATGGATTGATTGACTGATTGATTGATTGATGAATCCTTCCACTGTGATCATGCCACAGCATACCTGAATGACAAGGAAACTCTTGTGTGACAAACACTGTCCTCAACAACAAAAAGATTATAAAAGTATTATAAATATAGAGAAGTATTGTTAAAGCTATTTTCGCTGAAAGTGAACTATTTTGCTCTCAACAAAAGGGATGAAATCTAGACCCTGTTTGCAGCTGCCATAATCTGCTGAGCGCTTACAATTCAATGGGGAGAAAAGAGCTGTGCTGAAGTGGTCTGGTAATGATCCTTCTGCCTGAAAAGTAACTGAAACTTTCAAAACACTCAAGATGTGCCCATTTTTACATTCCCGATAGTAAAAGGAAACACAGTGTTTTTCTTCTGAAAATGTCAGATAAGATACGTGCTCTGGCTTTGTACCTTTTTTCTTGTTTCCCTACCCAGATGTCTACTAATTCATACAGCTCCATGGAAACAGAACAACTTACTAAAACCAGTTAAAGACCAGGGAGAAGCTACAAAAGGGAATTTGAAGGAGTAGCTTTTGGTTTTGTCTTTCATTCAGGTAGTAACATGTGAAACTGATACTTAAAATGTATTTAAAAGCAGCAAAAGATAAAAGCATGGATGTTCATTTTTCTACGATAAATTAGGCTGACATTTCAAAGGAAGATATTGCAAATGAAGGCACTTGGAATTTTCAATCAAAACTCAGCTCTCATTTGGCTTCAGAACTGACACTTTCCAGAGAGATGAGGTGTTGCTTTTAGCAAAGTTAGAATCTCCTGTGAAAAGGTGCCGACACAGACCTACAGCTAGTAAGCAGCTGGTCACAGAGCTCATACATGATGTTTGAGACAGGTTGATACTGCTGTTCCCCCTGATTCAGAGATATAACTTCATCTTTATACTCTTGTTTTCATTCCAAAGATACTGGTTTTACTCCGGTGTAGTACTGGGAAAAGCTCTGAAATACCAGAAGTGTCTTAGGACTGCAATTTTTTTTTCTTCCTTGCTTCGCTTTCAAGACTTAAATATTACCTATAGATACAGATAAATTTATATGGCTTACAATCTGCTTTCTATTCTCAAATTATCAAGATAGGGTATTACAAAAAAGAAATTCATGCTATGAATGTTTATCTAAACTCTGTATAAGTTTATACTTTAAATTGTCTATTAAAAATAGAGAATATCTTTATTCTAACATTCTAGAGCTTATTTAGTATTTGCTTTTTATTTTGTTTCAGTACTCAAACCAATTAAGACAATTTCTCAATACCAAAAGATGTGCAGAATACCAGAAAAAGAAAACAAATGCTCTAGCAGAAAAGACTAAAGTTCAGGTATGAAGGAGAGGATGAAAATGTATTTATTTAGTCATCAGATCAGATGAGAAGATAAATTAGTATAGACAGCTTCTAGGTCCATTGTTTCAGAGTGTAATTGGAATCGTTCAAACATGTCTCTTAAAATCAGATGTTCCTTCAAATTCATGCAGATATACTACTCCAGTACCTACATCTATACCTGGAGATCAAGGGAGAGTCATACAATCTAAATGAAGTGCTGACAGGGTGGTACCTGGAACATTTCCACTGTCATCAACAAGGAGGAAGGCAGTGTTTTGCTAAGAGCAATTAGATTTCCAGTAGCTCATTGTCTGGAGATGTGTATCTGGTTCCACTTTTTATGTGGATAGCTGAGGGCCACATTTCCCACTTCTCTAGAGTGTTTGATCACAATTCCAGAATTAGTCACAGATTGGTTGAGGTTGGAAGGGACCTTTGCAGGTCATCTTGCCCAACCCCAAAACAGATTCTCAGGTAGGTTATGCTTTGGTGAAATGACTTGGGAATGGAGAGCTGTTCTCAGAGCTCTGTTTCCCTGACAGGTGGGACAGCCCCTGAGCAGTTCCTGGGAAGGACAATGCTGAAACAGGAGATTCAGAGCAGAGCAAACCCAGGCCACTTCCCTGGGCAAAGGCAGGTGCCAGGCAGAGATGGGCACGGTGCTTCGACAGCTCTGCTGGATGGTACGAAGGCCTGCCCATTTCTGAGGTAGGGTGATTAAAAAATGCAGAGTGAAGTAGAGGCAGCAGGCAACAAAGCAGGCAGGTGGAAGAATGGAATCTGTGAATAAAAGCACATCTCCTTACATACTGTGCTTCAGGAACAGTACTTTGACACAACCCTATTTATTTCACAAAGGAAGTACAAAGAGAGATTCAACCTCATTGTCATTTTCTCCTCTAACACAAAGGATCCTCAGGACTCTAATTACTAGCTAGCTTCTCACATCAAGAAAGGGAAATGCTGGTAGGAGACATGGAATTTATTTTTAAGAAGATAAAACTGTGAGCAGGTTTTTCTGATGAACCACAAAAGAGCAGATGCCAGCATGTTTAAAAAACTCCAAAACAGACACAGTAATTTTAAATAAGACTAAAAGACGAGAGGTGCAAAAGGAGATCAAAGCAGCATCTGGTGGTTTCTGAGAAAAAGAGAAGCTGACTTTAAAAACAGCATTAAACCTTTGTTGGATTAGCTGTTATCAAAGGCTTCAGTAGAAAAGCATCAGAGGAACTGATGAAGTGACCAGCAGCCTGCCTGTCATAACTTAAAAAGTTTTCTGTGAAGTAACCAATGCTAGTCAAACTTTTGTTCTGAATTTGCTAATGGAAGTGACCTATAACTTGAACTTCAAAGCTCAGAAATCATGTTTCATGAATACAGTGTAAGTCAGTCATCTGGATACAAAATTGAGCCTGCCATAATTCTTTAACAGATTTTATATTTATAAAAGACATCTATTCATAATATACTGACACTCAAAGAGACATGAGGCTGTTCCAACTGAAATACTCTTTTTTTTTTTTTTTTTCTTTTTTTCTTTTTTTTTCTTTTGCCAGAGGAAGAGCTTTCTTTGAATTACAGCCAGAATGAATGGTTGTAGGGATCAGGAATGAGGTTCCTAACAGTCACTCCTAATCAGCTAAACATGTTAGACCTCTAGGGCACAAGGCAGTCTCCAAAACCTTGCCAATACTATGCAGATCTGGCACAATTCTTGTAAGAGATGCCTCAGTCTAAGTAGTTAATTTGAGCTGGCCAAAGACCAAGCAAGAGAACGAAGCTGCCGTCAGGCAAGAGAAATGAATGCAAAGGCTGTACTGACAAATTCAGCACGATATACTCACTATCAAGTCTATGTGCACTCAAAGAATTAAATGAAGACTCACTGGATGACTTGCTACTTTTACCCTGGTTAGTAACGCCTAGACAAAGATAATGTACACTATCTATACTACAAGCAACATATTTAAAAATTACATGAGGCTGTTTACCCATCTTCAAACTGAATGGAAATAGACCCAGTTCATTTCAAAGCAGTGATTCACACTGGCTTCACTCATACAAAATGAACACTGAGGTGGTACAAAATGACTAGATTCAGTGGATCCTTGCAGAAACGAAGAGCTTTACATATTCTAGTCTTACTAGTGTAGGTTTGAGTTTGCCATACTTGCATCAATTTCAGCACAGACGGCATGAGAAACCACTTCTGTTATGAGCAGAGAAAATTTGTTCCTGAAGAGAACTCAACAACAGAAAGCAGGTGCTTCTGTTTATCATTCCTGCTTTCCAGACCTTTCTAGAGCTGAACAAATGTTCTAGAGAATGAAAAAGAGCACAAAGAAGCAGTGATTAGGTTTGAGGGTAGTTTTTTTCTTTTTTTTCTTTTCTCTTTTTAAAAATTTTTTTGAGACGAAAATCCAACACACAATAATGCTAATGCTTAAGTTAACACACTGCTTCACTGCTTTCAGTGTTATCTGTGTTGGAAGAAGCTTGGGGCCAGGGTAAGCTCTACTCCTTCTCAAGAACTCTCTTGAGTAAGAATCTTAGAAGGAACTTAACAGAAATTTTACAGTGTTGCACTAAGGTAACAAAATAGGGTAATGATAAAATTTTAACCTTTCAATACTTTACCCACTGGACAACCACAAATACTGCCCTAAGTAGAAGGAAAAATACTTCATCATTGGAAGGAACTCTTTTGCCTCAGAGAATATGGTTCCTTGTCTCAACAACCACAAAGCAGAATTTTCTTCCAAAACAAATGCAAGTATACTGCAAAATAGGCATGCAAGAAACAAATAGACCAAACCAACCAACCAACCAAAATCTCACAACTCCGATAGCTTTGTTAATAAATATAAAAAAAAAAAAATTAAAAAAAGGAGGAAAGAAATGCTTAGAAAACACAGTGACTTTAATCTACCCAGAGTAACACAATCAAAAATTTCCAACAGGGACAGGAGAGTGTACTAAGGATCTTTAAATGAACTGCTTAATCCATTCTTAGACTCCCTGAAGTGTCCTAAAATTTGGCTTGCATTACTATAAAAGGTCTCTATCTGACTTTCATATGGAGAGAAGTTTTCTGGTTTTCCAGAAATACTGAGTAAACGCTCAAGATCCTTCTTGGCATAACATTTTGAAGATTCATTTTTGCAAAGCCCTTTTCATTTTAAATGCTGTGAATTTATTTTCTCTCTCCTACTATTACAATGTCATCAAGACTCATCAGTAAGTTCTTGTAGAAGTAAGAAAAAAGTGGATTGTTAACAACATGATATTGTCTGTCTTCTTTAAGGACTTCATATGAGATGAATTGTAATGTTTGGATGCAAAATTTTAATGATTTATGACACATCAGGAGAAAGCTTAAAGCAGAACTAAATATTCAGAAGTCGTATCTAGGAGTAGGTGGGAGGAAGCTCTGTTTAGGGATATGGGTACCGCCACATGCAACGAAAAAAGTGTTTGAACAAAGAAAGTATTGTATTAAGTATTAAGAACTTGTATTATGATTTAAAAATTGACTTACTCCTTCCAGAAGCCATACTCAGACTTTAGGATAAACACATTTTTCTGTTGCATGAAATGTTAGCAGAAAGTTGATTACGAAGACACAAACTATTATCATTAAAAGATTTTGCTTCATTCAAGTGTAAGGTTATTAAACACTAATTTACACCACAAGCTTTCAGACATTTTTGTCTAGCCTGTCATCCCTATGTTACCTTATAATTTATAGAGATAAATTAGCTCCTCCAGAGGGTTATTAATTTTATTTTGTCTGAGAAATGTGAGATGACTTAATGGCTTAAGACAAAACTGATGCAAGTAGAGTGATCTAGATCTTTCACAACATGGCTCACAATAAAATAAGTGTGAACAGAACTGCTAAATTTTCAAAGTGATTGAGAAAAGTAGGAACTTTACAGAGGCCATCAAAGGCCTTCTGTGCTTTCAAAATTAGGTCACATCCTGGGGTTTCAGGTCCCAGTTGAGAGTTTCATTCTCAGGAGTGCAATGCCACTGCACATTCAAATTGAAATTCATATTCAGATTTTACAACATAAATGAGTTAAGACTCCTTGTCTAAGAACAAAGTGACAGATCCATAGTCTGTTGATGATCTTTGGCAGAGATCAGATCATTCTTCATATGCACATACCAGATTAAGGTGTTTAATCAAACTCATCTATTTTTCAATTAGAACAAACTGCCCAGGTGCCTCCTAAGAGACAGTCAGACACCTATTGGTGTAGCTAAGGTCACAAAGAATTTCAGGGAAATCCTCCCGATTGAAAAAATACTAGAGTTAACAGGAGAATTCTATTCTCTTTATATAAAGAATATTAAAGAAGAGTTTATTTCTGACGTAGATCCTTACTGGTGTTTAACCACAATGTCATTCTCCACTGTCATGCTGTTACATCTCAATGAGAAGCTTTGGAAGAAACTGGTATTTCATTGAAGTTGTACATCACTGTATGTGGAATATTGCAAAGTGAAATGTGCTCTTTTGCATTTAAATGGACAAGGAGATGAAACATTAAATTGTGGTTCATTACGAACAAACATAAGACCGTCCATTTGTTATACTCTCTTCCCCTGACTCAGCTGATGGGCAACCAAAACACTAATACAAGCCTGATACCATTTGATAGGTTTGTGCCTTTACCACACTTACAGAAAGATGCTGATTTGCATCCTGCAGAGTAACTAATATTCTGTAGCTAATTGTGTGCACTGCCATGACAGAACATCTAAAGAAGGACATTACCACATACGTCTCAGAGGGAATAGGAAGATACTTCATTTATAGCCACCCATCTGTCTAGTCACAGAAGAATTACGTACAAACACAATGCACAAATTACTATGTCCTTCAGGAACCACTCTCCCATCACAAAAGGCTGGCTCTCTGCACAACTAGATTCACATACCGGTTTCACTGTGTTGCAACATTCTGTACACTGCATGCTTGATGACAGGCACAGAAATCCGAATTAGAGAATGAGAGGGGAGAAGATAAATGCAAAGCTTAATATCAACATAAGGAGAAACAATTTAGCTTTATTTTTTTCCCACCACAGCATTTACATTGCTGATGTTTCCCAGTGGGACACTGTCCCGTGAAAGTGACAAATTCTGCAGAGGTCTTGGCAAAATGCAGTTGAGCAAAGATGACTGTTCTGCTGGAGAACAGAAAATAAGTTTCTTTTCAGATTTAGATGACTCAGAGACTTTTAACAGCAATTAACTGTTCAGAATATTGATAACTTATAATTCATCATAAACATTAAAGTAAAGGCAAGTCATTATCGCACTGACTTCTCAGTGGCACACTCGATAAATACATCTTTTGAAGAGTCAGAGAAAGCACTCTAATGTATAAGCAAGGAACTCCACAGGGCATCCTTCCATCACGCTGCAAATCACTGAGGTCCTGAAGCTAATGCTGACCAAGCTCCTGTGTCTGCACGAGGCAGCTCAGCATGGTGCACATGTTCTAACAAAAATGTAACATTACACCTAAGATGGAACATTTCTCAGCAGGAAAACAGTTTGGATATGGCATCATACAAATCCAGTTGCATTGCTTTTAAATTACTTAGTTGTATGTTATATCCCATGACTCCAGAGCTCGTGTGAGATGTTGCCATCTTCAGCATTTCTGCAGTGGCTATCATTATGCAGTACAGTTGTACAGTGCTGTCAATGCAAGATTAGATTAGGCTTGGAAAAATGTCTTTATTGCACTTGACATAGTCTGTATTCTGAGCAACTGCCCTACCATCAATTAAAAAAAAAGTTTCTTCTGTTCTATATGCTGACATATTTGCTTTGGTGTACTTGCAAGTATAGATGTGTTTGTGGGAGGCATTTTCATGTTTATGTTTCTGGCAATAAGTGTCAGATCAAATCCTATCACCCTATATGGATTTCTGCTTCATACAGTTTTAATCTGCTCAGCATCTTCTTCTGGCTGTTCAATCCAGACCGGATTTCCAGCACTTGTTTATAGAAAACAACTGCAATTTCATTCAAATATTATTACTCTCATGATGCTATTGAGTGAAAGCAGTTTAACCAACACATCCACAGACAGAAAACAAATTCCTCATTTTTGCTCATATTTCCAAAATTTCTATGACTTTTAAGAAATTACTATACAGAATCATCAGTTATACCTCAAATTTTGTGCCATAATGTGAATCTTTTTGATGATTTTTGTTTAGAGAAAAAAGTTCTGTTCAGTAAGGAAAACTGTGTCTTAGGTAAAACTAGAAGGCACTAACACAGCCTTTGGTCTCCCCTTCCCAGGGGAAAAATGTGGGGAAGAGTGTTAGAAAAGAAGGAGTTGTTGAAATAAAACCTTTTATCCTTTAGTTGAATGAACCTTGAGACACTACTCTGCATGGTCACCATCACTAAGGAGGTGGGGAATAGGAGATTTCCACATGACCTGAGTGAGGAAGACTCAGCAATCTGTGTCAGGGAAAGCTGTTGTATGGAGGTACATCTGAGTATATCCCAATAGGGAAGCAAAGAAGACCCCTGAAAAGAGGTGGGAGGGTGAAAATAGAAGGGGAGGGGTTTAAATAACACTGTGGGGACAGATGCATACATGGAGCTCCTCGCCTTGGTGGTGGAACACCAAGGTAGAGAGAGATGGGAATGGAGGAGGGAGAGGTAGGAAATCAGGAGATGCTGCACTTCAGTAGGATAAAACCTGGTGGTGAGTTGGAGGGGTGACAGAGGAGGACCCCAACCATATGGAATAGGGGAGGAGGAGGGAAAAAAATGAATGCAAGGAGTTCTCACTTCGGGCTGTGAACTTGAAACTGCTTATGAGAAACTATTATCCAAGTAATGAAATGTGGGACATTCTGGAAACATTTTGTATAAAATGTTGCGTAACTGGGCCACCAAGTTTCAATATTGCTATACCACTAGTCACTACAAGTATTTATACAAAAGTATCAGTCATGAAAAAAGCTTCACAGACCAGTGAATATATCCTGCACTAATTCAAAGATCTTGGCGATTAAAGGAAGGGTTTGTACAGGTTTTAAAAATGAAGGGAGTATGTCCCTAGTAATAGTGAAGCCTATGTGAGAGGTCCTTGTTTCAAGTACAGAATGTTTTATCCTAGATCACGCTACTTCAGCAACAGAAACAATTAGTGACAAAGCAGCAAGACTGGGATCATCTATTTAAAAAATAAAAAAAAAAATTAAAATTAAAAAAAAAAAATTACAAGGAGACTGGTCAGACAACACAAAGAAAAACAAAACTAAAATATTACAAAGTTATAGAGGCATTTGGACCAGAAATAGAGACACAGCTAATTGCTTAAATATATCACAGACATACTCTTAATCTAGGCAAACGTGTGGTAATTCCTACCAACTTATATTCATTGGTAGCCTTTGTGTTCTTTCTCTGGCATAAAAGCTACAGCATTTCCCAGGCATATCAGCCAATTAGGAAGGGGTCAACTTTCCAGGTTATGTTAAACTTAAATTTTGTTCAGATTAAAAAAAAAAGTTACTGTGTCAACTAAAATTGTTGACAGCAAGGCATGCACTTAACCAGCATTCCTGTCTGAGGATAATTCAGCTGTGGCATGTTACTAGCCTGTTTCTGAAGCTCAGTGCAGTAAATAGTAGCTCACATTCCCAGAGGGATACAAGGCTTGCAAGATACTTTTTGAGATAACAAATATTCCATACATGGCATCTTGTCACCAATCTAACGGTTAAAGAATTGTAATTTTAAGCAGCAACCTCGAGCAAATGGGAATTTGTAGGTTTTCATAAAGTCCCGTATAAAATGGGGGTCAAATTTCAGTAGGAAGACAACTGCCTGAAATAATGTTGTGGTTTAACCCCAGCCAGTAACTAAGCACCATGCAGCCATCATGTCAGGATGGGAGAGAGAACTGGGAGGGTAAACTTGAGAAAACTCATGGGTCAAGATAAAAGACAGTTTAATAGGTAAAGTAAAAGCTACGCAGAGAAACAAAGCAAACCAAGGAATTCGTTCACCACTTCCCATGGGCAGGCAGGTGTTTGGCCATCTCCAGGAAAACCAGGTTCCATCACATGTAAAAGATTATTAGGATGAGAAAAGGCCATCACTCCAAATGGCCCCCCTTTCCTCCTTCTTCCCTCAGCTTTATATGCTGAGCATGATGCCACATGGTAGGGAATACCCCTTGTCAGCTGGGGTCAGCTGTCCCAGCTGTGTCCCCTCCCAGCTCCTCACACACCCCCAGTCTCCTCGCTGGTAGGCTGGGGTGAGAGGCAGAAAAGGCTTTGGCTCTGTGTAAGCGCTGCCAGCGCTGCTGGTATTAACACTATTTTGGTCACAAATCCAAAACACAGACCCATATCTGTGTTACTGTGAAGAAATTCAACTCCACCCCAGCCAAAACCAGCATAAAGAATGGAGATTTTATTCCAAAATTGATTTTCAAGACAAACAAGGAGACACACTCTCAGTGACATTAACAGCCCTAAAAGACTTCACTGCTGTTTCCCATACTCAGAGTTTTCTGCACCCACTAGGCTGGTAACTGGAAAAACTCCATTTAGCAAAAAGAACTTCCAGCCATTATCTAATTAATCCTCTAAATCTGAAGACAGACTTCCAATAATGCCAGTGCAAATATTAGGAAAGGTGTTCCATCCCATGGCAGGAAGATTGGAACTAGATAATCTTTAAGGTTCCTTTCAACCCTGGCCATTCTATGATTAAGAGTAATCCAGAATTTTCCCTTAAGGCAGAGGATCCTGAAGAAAGATTTTGATGGGATATTGAGTCTTTTTACAGCCATTAAAAATAGAAACACCATCACATTAGTGAGTGGAATTGAAGAAGCCAAAATATTTTAAGTTTGCAGAAGGACTGGCCATTTGATTGCAGATATTAAGTAAAAGTTTGAAAGAGACTGGGAGGAGCAGAAAGCCCTGACTGTTACATCTCCATGTTCCTTCGTGCTGAGCCACCTCCTTTGTTGTTCTTCTGGGGCACAAGCTATGGAAGATAAAGTCCAAGTATGAAGCTCAAGTTTGTCCACAGTATCTGTGCCTTCATTCACTCTCAGCAGTGAATTCCCCCAGAAGCCCAGGACTTCCAAGACCAGTCTTCTACACAGATGAGCTAATGGACTGGCTGGAGACAAGGGACTGACTTCAAGCTAAGCAACTGACTGATCTTCGAGCCACCTTCTGTCAAAACTAATTATCTGACTGAGGAACTGCAGATACATGAGCTCTCCAGGTGGGAATTTTAAAGGGATGTAGAGATTCCCCCAGGCAGTCCCTTCAGTGACTCGTTCCATTTGTGAGCTTAAATGTCTTGATTAACGTCCTGAGTATAGTGCCCCAGTCAGATCCTACTGGGGAATTAATCCAATCATATGTAGGCAAGCCACGTGAAAACAGCCCATAGAAACTTGCTGCAGACACAAAAATGTCCATCTAGGACAGTCTTTCGCATGGACTTTTGCAATGGTAAGATGTTTCCTATGTCATTTGAGATAGCTCCTGAAAATGCGCTATGCACGCACTGGGGTTGCCAAGTAGTACCACAAGCCAGTAGAAGAGTAGTTTGGGGAGTCTTGTCCAAGCTAACAATACCAAAGACTCTTGAAATAAGGACTCCCATTTCCATCCAGATTCGATGTTTGGGTGATTTCATTCTGAACACAAATATTACAGGATACCAAGGTCCAAACTTTGGTGGGTTTTTTTTTCCAACAAGTATTCTGTCCATTTTACATGTCACAATACTTAGCGTCAAAGCAGAGTCATTCAAAGAAGGCGTGGATCTCACTAAACTCTCCAAAGAGCTGGAGGAGAGTGTTAACATTATTTCTCCCACCACACACCCAAGAAGGATGTGTAGTGGTAAGGAATCACAGCAAGACGGGAACTGCAGAATGACTAACTCTGTTTCTCACCTTCCCATAGTTTGTGTTTCCACAGAATACATAAAAATTTAAGATTATATATAGAAAGAGTAGGCAACATTGTATTTAAAATCCAGCTCAAATTTGGAAACTGAGACCTTAGTAGTATTTGTTTAACAAGATTCAGCACAAAGCAAGGAATTGGGAAATGGCAAATCCTGCATGACATCTGCCAACAAACGTAATCTCCCTAATTCTGCTTTACTCTGTATTGCTAAAAACCCCCAAACCTTAAAATCCAATAAAGTTCTTTTTTTTTTAGTCCTTCTACTTTCATTGTTAATTTCCATCTACATTTTCACAGGAACCATCAGACAAATGTTTCCAAAAAATGAAGTCTGAACAATTGAATTAAGTAATAAAGCCCCTGTCAGTAACATCAAGTTTGGAAGTGTCACTGTTAATAGCACACCACGTCAGTTAATAAACTTCAGCGTATGTAAGGTAATCTTGCCCTATTTAGGTATGTGCATGTCAAAGGAAAAAAGTTATGGGACTCTCTGATTTTTTTTAATTTTGAATTATCACAAAGACCACATTTGAATCATAGAGATCTGCTCTGTCTTATTATCAAACCCATATTTCTAGGAAGAACTATAAAGAACAGACTCAGAGGTGTATACACTTCCTAAATGAGCCCTGAAATACTGAGTAAACTTCCAACGAGCAATACCAGCTAATGCTTGGGAGAATTCCAGAAGCCAACAGAGACCTCTTTAATTCATCTGCTTAAAATATGCAGCTTTGCCTTTCTGGATTATTAAATTTCCCAACATATTAGTCTTCTTTACAGCTTTTCTGTACCTTGAACTACCAAACAGTCAAGGATGCTTCCGTCTGGCTGAGAGATAAACAGAGGAGAGAGATATAACAGAGGTTTATTAAATTCTCAGCAGTCTCAAGAAGGTGCATACAGACTGCTCATTCTCTTTTCTGATACAGGGAGTAAGGGAATGACTTACGACGAAAACAACTAACCACAAAAAAACCCAACCCCAAAAAAAGCAAGGAAGGAAAACAAACATAACTTGTGTCACACAGAAAATTAAGATAAGGAAGTACTTGTAAATTTTTACAGTGTTTCAAAATTGACAGGAAAAATTAATGGACAAAAAGCTTGGTTTGGAATCATTAAATACAAACCTAGCATTATGGCTCAGAAAGCCCTGGAAAAATTTCTGTGCAATGTTTCTTCCATCTTAGACTCTTCCTTACGTTGTCAATACCTTATTACTAATCCATTTTATTCAAGATATGAATTGGCTGAACATTAGGTCTAATCTGATATGCACCTGAATATGTTCTTATGTCACTGTCTTGCGCTTTGAAATCTCCAAGCATTTTAAAACTACATATATCCTGGGTTTTGCTATTTTTTAATCATTATCTTTGCCTAATACATACAGAAACAAAATAAAAATATGAACTTTTTCTATTCCAGAACTCACACGTGAAAATCTCAAAGAGATAATGGGCACATCCTATAGCTAAAAAGATACCCTGTACTCAAAAAAAAAAAGAAAAAATCAGTCTCAAGCATTAGATGTCATCTTTTTAAATATCCATCTCCAGCAGCTGTTGCATCAGCAGCAGCTTCTCTCCTCTGTGGTCGCTGAACAAGAAGCCTTTTCCTGAAAAATACTTTACTGAAAACTATTGAAATACAATAACATTCAAAAAAAAGAGGATTTATTTTTTAGAGCTTCTCTGCAGCTTAAGTAAGCACTGTTAAATTCCTACATGCTGCTGTCAACACAAGGTACAACAAAGAAGACTCCTATCAGTAAAACTGAAGATCCTAATTTGATATGAGAAAAACCTGTATTTTGTATTTCTAGCAGAGGACTCACCAATCTACCATTTTCTTCTTCCTACATATGATACACTCACCTTTTAAAAAGGAAGCACTGATACTATATGTTCCATTAAGTCATTTTCTTTTTTTCCTTGCCCTGTTTTTTCACTTGGATTACTTTCTCATTTCCGCTTCTTGGTTACCTCTCTCCCATATTAAAACCAGCTTTTTAATGAACCATCAGCTTACCCTGGCAATCCTGCAATATCACTCTGAGTACAGCACTTGCATTTGTACTTCACAAACATCCGGACACCTTTAGAGGGTTCTTAAAAGAATAAATTTTGAATAATGCTGCATTCAAAGTACTGATGTCTAGGAAGGAGAAAAGATTTACGTATACTCATTAGAGTGCTTCTTCCAAATGTATTTAAAATAAAAAAAAAAAAAAGAAAAAAAAACAACCACAACTGCAATGTGTTCAAGCTAATGGATTAACAATAAACACATGCAAAATAATAATAATAATAATAATAATAATAATAATAATTCTATTTAACTGTGGAAGTAGTGTGGCTAGGGAGCAGTGACCTATAGAGAAATACATTAAACACTGCAGATTTGCAAAACTCTGCACAGGAAGAGTGTTTGTGGGGAGCCACAAACTGTGAAAGAATGTTTCAATAAGAAATTAAGCTACACATTTGCTTCCATTTGTTAACATGCACCAGCCATAGCAGTGCAATTGCGTTTCATTGTTGCCTTTATGTATTTACTAGTGCACTGAAGGCAAAGTATTTAGAAAATGTTTCCATACACATTGTATAAAAAAAAAAAAAAAAAAAAAGGCGGGAAAACCTTCAATTTGGCACATCAAATGCGAAACTGGTACAGCCTGGAGATGCTGAACCTTTGCACAATTTCTCATCTATGAACTTCGGACTATGTAATCAAAAGCTACACAACCATTTCTGCACCTATAACCATCCCTGTGGCCCCTCCAAGAAGTCAATTCCACGTACTAGTCTCAACATGATTATTTTATTGGCATTGCTCTGCTGAAAGGCTTTTGCAAATACCATCCAGTTTTCCAGCTCTTTCTAAAAGATCAAAAGATGTACCTTGCATAGCAGACAGGAATTTACACTGATGAGTGCCTATTGTCTTGAATACAAATGCTGCTCACAGTGTTTGCCCAAAGCTAAATGTGTATGACTGTAATAACTAACTGCAGTTAGATCCTGAAAGCAGACTTGTATTGGAGATAAAAATATGTTTGTGCTGGAGAATAGCTTTTGCTTGAACAACCCTCAGGCTAAGATCTTCAGGGCCTCCTAATTAGGGAGGATAGCACTGAGCTTGAAACCTATAATTCCAAATAAAGCAGCTGGAAAGGGCACGTAACTTCTGCTTGGAAGCAGTAACAAGTGCGCTAGGCTATTGCTGCTGGTAATAGATCCTGCAGGTTGAGATCCATTTCTGGCAGAGATCTGCAGGTAGCAAACTACCCTGGTCCATGGGTTCATTCATGTAGTGGGAGGCAAGTTAATAGATTTCACAACCAGAGCACAACGTGGCCAGGACACTAACTTACATTTTCTAAGATTTTTTTTTTTTTTTTCAAGTACAGAAATAAGTTCATATTGTGCTAAACCACAAAGATAGTGTCCCTTTCTCCAATCACCCTATATTATATAGCCCTTACTCTTTTAGCTGTCCACATGAGATAAGTTGCTGCTCTTTCAGCTACAAGTCACATATCAAGGTCAGCAAAAAAGCTGACTTTATCATGCTACTCACTTGAACAATATGTTTAAAAGATGTGAAATTAATTCATAGTATTTCTTCAAAATTCTGCTAAGGAATAAATTATTTTCAAGTAGCTTTCAGAATCTGTCATATTTTTGATCATAAAAAGCACGGAAACATTTTAAAATTATTCAGAAAAGTTGAAGGAATTCAACTATCATATGCTCACTAAATCATGAGTATATAAAGAAAAAAATACCAAAGTTACTTAAAAAAAATTACAATTGTATTATGACCTCTGAGCTGCATAACCCATACAGTTTAGAGTATTAATTTTATCCCATTGGATGATATCAAGAACAAAAGGGTGAAAAAAAATTCCAACAGGATATGACTAGCAAATAAGATACCTGATTATTTCAAGCGGCAATGCAAAGCATATCCTTCACAAATAACTTACTGAAAATACCATCTCCTTCACAAGGTATGCACAAAAGTATTAAACGTGCTCTCAAGTAGAAATGTATCTTCCTAGTGTTTTTAAGATTGTGTTATATATGTCAGGTAAGAAAGCAGCAATACTGGAAACTTCATTTAAGCACATGTCCAACAGTGAACCTGAAGTGATTCTCACAGCACCACAAACATGAAAATAAATTGTAGGCACCACAATGTTTTGAGGCAATTTTAGAGGTTTGCTTATCCTCATGTCTGATGTAAATATTTTTACACCAGTACTTTTTATTTTGAAACATCTAGTTATGCTGAACTATAAAGCAATTCCAAGAAAAATATGTATTTTAAATATTCAGATAATCTGAATATATGCAGCTATTGTAAAACTAGACTAGCACATCTAGAGCAGAATAAAAATACTTTTAAAATGGGTATTCTTTCATGGCACTAGGAAAAAAAAATGTTAAGGTGTTTACCAACTCCTGAATATGCAGAAATCAAATAATCATTCCATTTTCTTGGTGGAAATTAGAACACAAATAAGCTACCTCAGAAGATAATTTCACTGCCTTGTCTCCTGACCCATATCTCTATTTTTTCTTTTTTTTCAGATCATTAGTTCTAATAGCACTTGCTAGTTTTTATGACTGCAAGACAAATTAATTTGGCTCGTCTAGATCCATTTTCAGTGTTTTAAATGTTTCACCCGTATATGCCCACATATTTAAGCCACATCTTACAATTTCAAACAGAAACATTTAGGTGGCAGACAATTTTCTCAAAGCTTCTTTTCTGTTTTAAGATCAAGATACAAAAATGCAAGCAATATCTAGCACTTCCACACCTGAGTGACTCTTTAATAATGTGATTTTACACTTTTCAGAAAATCTGCCAAAACAACTAAACTCACCACTTAGATGACATTTTTGTAATGAAAAGCTAAATTTCATTAATGAAAGAAACAGAGAACTGCTTGTGATAGCCATGATTATGGTGTAGTAGAGCAGAGAGAGCCTGAGAATTCAGCACCCTTCGAAACCAAAGCAGTCTTTTAGGGGGTTTAAAACTAGGACTCAGGCTTGCATGGGGAATTCTTGTAAACAGGAAGTGCTGAAATGGCTGAAGCAGGGACCATCCTGGCTCCGGACAGTCCTCTCACAGCTGGCAGTTACACAGGGAACAGCAGAAAGGGAAACCTTCCTAATCCACTGATGTTCACAGTCCTGTGTGTTTTCTAAGCTAAAAGTAAAAGCACTTTACAATAGTAAAGCTGAGTGTTAGGTATAGCAGTAAAGGAAAAAATTAAGAACATTTTTAGTCATCCTGCAACGTATCTGTGAACATGAGCCAGGGGCCTTAATACCCTCCTACAGACCACCATTTTGGCTTCTGCAGGTTATAAAATAATGCAAAAGGGGCATAAGCAAACACAAAATCCCCCAGAATTACAGTTTCAGATCATTTCACAAAACTGGAAAGCTGCTGCCTTGAGGAAACAACTTATATGTGTGGTGAGAATCTTCACCAGCTTTGGCAGGTTCTCTGCTGCCTTTAAGGAGTTTCCTAGTGATTTCAGGATTTCATCAAATTGTAGGTTAGTAGTTTTACAGATTCTGTATATAGCAGAGTAAAATAATTGCTTTATATAACTCAAAAGCCCCCCAAGCAAACAGGCTATAACTGCCACAGTGTTAATAAAACAGCTAGTTATAAATCAAACATACTCTGCGAATGAAATACAACCAAATGTTATCAACTTGCTTAAACTAATTTTAAGTGTTGTCTGGCAGCTAACATAAAAATACCCTAAAACTGGCTGAACACAGTGAAAATTATTCAGTATCTCCAAAGAATGACCTTAAGAGACGTAGAAATAAATGGGCCCAAATACCATTTTTCTTTTATGTACAAACATTTACTAGAAGCACTTCAAATAACTTATACACATGGTAGAAATTATCCATCCTTTGTTTGCAACAGCTTCAGGAATTATTTTGCAATGCCTGCTACGTTGCAGCACTGATTTTTACTTCTGCTATTGGCAATGTATTTTTCCAGCTACATAGCCTATTTTGCATTCGAGTGAGTGAAAAATGTGGCTGTTGCATTTTTCATGATCAGTTAAAGAAGGTCATGCTATTCATATAGTAATCTCTAGTCCCTATATATTTTCTTAGTCTCACTATATTTGCTTTCTCCTTACTTCTGTTACTGTTTATCAAAAATAAAGATTCCTACACTGAAATTACAGAAAGAGGGTTTTGGTTTCTTTAAGGAAGAATGAAACCCATAGTATTTCAAGATTTTTGTGCCCTAGTAATATTTGTGTCTATCATTTTGATCCCCAGTAACACATTAAAGCTGGCAGTCTGGCCCTTGCCACCAGAGAGGCATTTTTCAAACAGATTTACTGTTCAACATGGTGTTTCCCTGTATCAGCTTACTTAGGCCAAATGTTGTATAGGTGGATATAACTCAGCTAAAGTCAGTCCTCTTATTTCATGACTGAATTAGTATTTATGGGAGTTCAAACCAAACCAAACTAAACTAAACCAAACCAAACCAAACAAAACCAAACCAAACCAAACCAAACCAAAGCAGACTTCTGACTCCATTAGCCATATTACTTTGAAGTAGCAGGAACAAAATCAAAATTGGAAGAGTATGGCTTCAAAAGCATTTAATAATCAATGTGGCCAGATTTATCAATACTGAAGTGAGTGTCTAACTTCACTCAAGTACAGGCCTATCAATGTCATGGATTAGTGCTCTTTCTATCACACCTTGCTCAAAAGGGATTGAACGGTTTATGGATTTAGCTTCTTTAAATTTAGCTCACTGCCACATTCACTGACAAAATGCAGCAGATCCTAAGCAATCCTTAAGATATTATGTTGGACTGTCCGTATATCCTGACTTTGGGAGCACTGGACACATATTTGTTATGATTAAGCAAAGATGGCACAGCAGACTTCCAAAAGCACACATCACTCTTTACCTCTCCAAGTCTTTACCATATAATACTTTCAACAAACTACATCAAATGTCCCTGTCAAAAAAAAAAAAAAACAAAACAAAACAACTCCATCAAAATAAGACAGACGGAAAAATTTGCTGTTACATGATATTCAAGCACCATGTGCTCAGAAAGCACATTAGATGCTTCACACAGTAGAACATTAGACAGCAGAACAGACTTGAAAGCCAGTTGGTTGAAGAAAAAGTAAGGAGTTTGCTTTTGGAAAAAACACTCAGAAAGTCACTCGTGAGAAATGAGTCAGCTTAAGTTTTAACAGATTTTTAAAAAATAAAACTATCTAGAATTAAAGCCACTTAAAATAACACACTCAAAATCCCTTGGGAAAAAAAAAAGGGAGAGTCATACTATTTCCAGACAGGAGCAGTACGACGTGTCTGACGTCATTCAACTGTTTAGGGGTTTTATTCTAAGACCTGAGATTTGAGGAATAGGTTTTAAAGTTTGACACTAAAATATTGATTCTCAGACCAAATCCTTGAAATCTGACAGGTATTTAGCTGTATAACCACAGTTGTTAAAGTCCAAAGTTACAAAGACATAAAAAAGAACATGCATGGACACAATCTTTTCCATAAGAACTATCTCTTACTTTCTTATCTTTCACAAAACAAAGCCACAACACCCTTATGTCTTGTCACCCTTTGAAATCTTGTCTCTCCCGCCTTTTTGAACATGGCAAATCATAATAAGTGAAAAAGAGCAGTACTTTATACAAGGAAATCATGCGAAGACAAATAGACTGAGTCAACATCTTTACAAGAAAGTTCTTTGCTGCAAGGAGAGGTTAGGGAAGACCACAAATGAAGTATATGTCAGATTCTACCTGTAGCTATCATTTCCATAGAAAAATGACCGGCTATGTCAGGCTATGCCCATCATCAAATTTATTGAAATGTGAAATGCGATGCTGCCTAAATCACAGAAGAAATTAATTTAAGAAATATTAATTAAAAAACCAAAAACTAAACCCAAGACCTATTAATTGCTGGAGGCTGGGCAAGTACGCGAACATCATTGTGTGCTTCCTAGAAGTTCTGCTCTTACTTCAGCATCTGATAGCCCTGGATCAATCTGAAGAGACATTTTACTATAATACTGTACATCTGAGAGCCACCACTATCACTCATATGTTCTTATTGCCGGTAGAGGTGGTTGTTTTGTTGTTGTTGTTGTTGTTACCATTATTATTATTATTATTATTACTATTAATAGTAGTAGTAGTAGTGTACTTAATAGTGCTCTGGATCCTGGAGCTGCAATATGATGAAAACTAAGACTTGCATAAGCTATTTTTCAGTCCTCCTCATAGCATTTGAAGTGAGACAAAAGATGGATATGGTAACTTCTTTAGGCAGAGCCTATCTGTCCAAATGCTCAGTCATTTCAGTTGGATAAAAACCACAACAGAAACAAGTCATAATCAACCACCTACATTTGCTGATGCCAGCAACTTAAATATTTTCTTACAGTTATCTCTGAGATCATATTTTTCTCTAAGTACACTTAGTGTCTGTAGCTCCTCTACTTCAGCATAACTTCTGCCCTTATATTCCATGGGCACAACTTTCTCAGAGAGATTCTTTATGCTTTTTCTTAGCCCAAAGCAAAATCAATGCTTAATTTTCACCCTCCTAATCTTCAAATGCTTCTGGAACAAGTTTTTTTCTTGAAATACAGTCATGTTGCAGCTTTTGGGATCACTCCTTTAGGCTTTTATTCCTATTTTAATTTTGCTTTAACATACCACTGCACTGATACATTTGCAGAAGTTCTTAACTACTGGCTTAAGATAATGGCTCAAAAGAGAACTCCTAATTTTACTTTCTGGCCTGAGAGATCTTTACTTTCTTTGCTATATATCTGTGAATAATTCCATCCTCCTCAGATATAAAGCCTATGACTTATCTCAAGTGGTATGTCTAGTTCCTTAAATATCTTCACCTTGCAGACTATTCCATCACACTTTTGAAGAGGTGCAGCCCTTCCCATCCAAACACACAACCTGTGCATTCCCCAGATTCTGACCCTGTGCCTTCCTTCATTGGTACACCGTCTTTTTATTCGTCCCTTGTAAGTGCTGTTTCACCTGCTTATTCACCTCTCTATAATATAACTCTCTTCAGTGTAAAAACCAAAAATTTATTAATATAATTGCATGCACTCTACACTAGGGAAGAAAGAGTTTCAACAGTCCATTTTCATGTATCTCAAAGTTCCTTCTACTAAAGTTCTAAAGCCCATATATCAATTTGACAGAAGGGCAAGATGCAGCAGAAATGGTCATGAAACAGATTTTTTTTTTTTAGCTTTAGTAATCAATCCATAAAATCCTAAAATACTGTGGAGGGGAAGGGTCCCCAAGAAAACTCTCTGAAAATACATACAACACAAAATCTATCACTCCCGTTACAGGCAATCAGAATGTTTATAATCTTCCTTTAAGTACAAATTCATTCCTCTACTTAGAGCATAAAGTGAAAAGTACAGATAGAAAGCACTACTGGAATATGATTGACTGGCTTCCTAAAGTATGCAATTTAAAAACTTGGACACCTGACGGCGTTCATGAAAATTCAAAGTAACTTTAAGAATTTAGTAAACTTTTTCCCCTTCAGATCACCAGAAGTTTCCTTTCTTGGTCTCTTCATGTATAAATATGAAGGAATTATGTTTCCAACTAGTTCTAGGTTAGTTCAATCATTTTCCAGCTTTCCTGGCATAGCAAAAACCAAAGAGTATCTTCCCAAACTTGTAGTCAGACATGATCTTTGACTGCAATCCCCATAGGTAATAACCAAATTGTGCTCAGCAAACCCAAATTAAACTAATTGCTACTTAGGAATGGGTACATGATAGCATTCTTTGAAAAAAATGTAGTTACACTTATAACCTGACTTTTCAAATAGGATAAATATCCATGGGATGACCTACTCAACGCCTGGCCTACGGATACCTGATGTGATGCACATACCTCAAAGGAGAAAAAGAGCTCTAGCACAGGAGCTACATGTGGCTCATTGACAGAGCTTTAAACTGGCTTGGAAGAGAGAAGGCGACAAAACCAGGCTCGCCAGAGCTGAGTGATGTGACAGTGTGCCAAACAAGCACTAATGGGATCCCTCAATCTGCTTCATGAGGTGGGCCCCACGGCTGCACAGCACACCACATGGATCCTCACATTTTACCTGTCTGGCTGAGAAAAAGGCAAAAAGGCAAGCAGGGACAGCAGAAACAAAAGATGCTGTAATCTCTTTCACTTTCCAGCTGAATCTTACTGTATTTAGTGCTGTCATTCAGCATTACTCTCCCTCATCTGTCTTGTTGAGACAATTGTAACCCTCTTCTTCACTCTCTTACTACTTAAGTTAAACTATGGCTTTATTTCATGTCTAAACATTTGCGACGCCTTAAGATTGAATTATGGTTATTCACACCAGCAGCATGAAAACTGCAACACGTTGTGTTAACACTCATTTGAGTGTTATGAACCTTAGAGCTATCTCTTAGATTTTAGATTCATTACTGGGTTATGGGATTCAGAACAGTATATTTAGAAAAAATAGGGTGGAGATTGACAAGGATATAAATTGCTTGTCCTCTCAAAGTGTATAGCTACCACTGTGTCTAGGAACCATCATGACTCAGTAATGGCTACACACATTTTTTCCTATACATATTTGCATCAATTGCATGCTTAGTACATAGACTCATAGATGACATAAGTGGACCTAGAACACATTAAGTCTGTTGGATGGAGACACTTCTGAGCAGGTCACCAGACAGGAGGCCAGTGCAAGAGCCCACCTCATTTACTCAGAGGTGACCATCAAACACAGGAATTGATACCTGACTCATCAAAGTTATTTTTGCCCCCTTAAGGAAATGTCTGTTTCAGTTGGAGAAAGTGTAAAACTAGGTCCTAACAAAAGGAGAAGTTAATAAGGCAGAAAGAACTGAAGGAGAACAAGTAAATCTATCCAGATGCCTATTGACATTCAAGAAAGATTAGCTATAAAGCTAACACATCTGCTATGAAGCAGTTCTCTCCCAAAAGGAACCTGAATGACATGTAGAAGTATAATCTTCTACGCAATGCATACAGACATAGAGACACTTTTCAGTTTTAATGCTGATGTCAAAAAACAAAGCTTTTTTTTTTTCTTTCACTTACTGATCAGTTTTTAGAAACATTTACAACATGCAAAATAGACAGCATGGCAACCAACTTTTTTTTTAACATTTTTAATTTACACAGATTTGAGCTAGGCATGCTTGCCAGGATTTTTCATCCAGGACTGCTTAGCAGATTTGTAAGTGGGTATTGTGACATGCTAACAAATGCTTTATCTCTTCCACACAATTTCAGAGTATCCAAAGTACAACAAACAAGTCTCTCCTTAGCAAATACTTAGATCAGCTTCAGAGCTTCCAACAATAGGGCTGAGGGATGAAGATGTGTCTTTCAGGGACTATAAAACACAGCTTTACACTGGGGAATCCAAAGCAGTCCAAGGAGCCGGTTTTGGACCTCCTCCTTGACAGAGGGATAAAGATCTGCTCATTGCATTTCTATGAATTTCAATAATCACAGAATCATAGAATGGTTTGGGTTGGAAGGGATCTTAAAGATCATCTAGTTCCAACCCCCCTAACAGCGGCAGATTCACCTCCCACCAGACCTGGTCATCCAGAGTCCCATCCAAGTGGATATTTGTGCTTGAAATAAAATTATATATATATGTGTCGGTGCGTTTAGTGAACTGAGTATTGTGAATTCATTTCCAAAAATCCCTAAAAAAAAAAAATTTAATCTCACAACACAAAAAAAAAACCAAAAGCCTTCTCACATTTTATAAATGAGACACAAATCATTAGTTAACATATTTGCAAGCAGCTCCCTATGTGATCACTGAATTTTTATGTAAAACTGTTTACCTGTGTGTCTTATGTCACAATATAAGATGTAACCAAAAGTATGTATTCTATCACCATCTGTTAAAACCAGGCAGGGCAGTGTTCTTCATCTCTTCCATGACACATCCCTGATAACTCCCTCCAGGGAGATATCTTCTGTTAATGGGCTATCAAGCCTCACTGCATGACTCATAAAATTACATCATCCCATTGCGAGATGCTCCACCTAGGGGGAGGAACCAAGCATTCCTATCTGGATATAATCTGGGGTTTGGAACAGCACAAACAGCCCTACCTACTGGATTCCCAGAGGACAAGAGCTACCACTGGACCTTCAGGTGAAGACCAGACCCTTCTACAGGATCACTGCTTGAAGAGAACCACTTCATCTGGACTGCTACCACCACCCTGACTAACAGGGTGTCAGGTTGTATCCTGACTCTGTCAGTGTTCTTGTACTACTGCATTTATTTTAATTTTCCTATTAAATTATAATTCTGACTTGTGATCTCCCACTGGTTTGTTTTCAAACTAGTACCCCGTACTGTAAGAAATCTTCAGAAATATACGGTTTTTAGTAGCAGCAACAAAAGCAAGCTACCAGTGACTGTCAATAACACTTCATCAACATTTACATACTACTAATGAAATATTTCATCAATGCAAAATTATGTAATTGCTTCAGATGTCTGACCTTAAAGATACTAGATGTGAATTTCTGATTTTAGACAGCAAATTCAGAAGCCACGCAGCTGCGCAGTTCCACCAAGGATTTCCAGCATGATCATTGCTCAAAATTGTATTCTTGTTATTAAACTAATACATATACTATCATAGCTAAACAGAAGACTATAGGAAGGGCAAAAGTCTGCTTGAGATCCACAAGCTACAGATTTTTGAGTCAGCCATGAAAGACACTCCTTAAATGAAAATGAGCAGAAAAGCAGCAGAGATTTTGGAACTTATTAGTGCAACCCCGTTCCTAAATGCACTGCAACAGGATAGCATGCTTTTTAACAGCACTAAATTCAACTTGTCAGTGCAAGGCTGGATCTTAAAATTCTCCCTGAAACCTGTTCTGAAAGCCTGGACACTTATCTATGAGTAAAATGGCCTTATGTTTCCACTCAGTATTACCAGATGGAGAGAAAGGATCAGAATTTTTTTTTTTTTTATGCAGGCAAAGTTTGCATGGGGCAGCAAGAATTCAGAGGACAATTGAAAGAGAAACTGCATTTATAAAGTTTCAAAAAGTGTCAAGTATTTGAAAGCACAAGCCCTTATTATAAAAAGCTACCACATCTTTTCCGTGTGTCATCATAGACTATACAGTTTATAGGCCCTAATTCAACTCCCTGCAGTAAAAGCTTCCTTCAAAATTGGATTCAAAGCCTAAAAATTAATGTCAGCATTTCTGAGAGATTCAGTTCTCACACAGGCAGATTCTGTGAAACTGGAAGTCAAAACAGGAAACCGAATTTCAGACACAATCCTGAGATACCAATTAATACACATTTTTATAAACAGGCTCCAAAATAAATCCTCTTCCTTCCTAGCAGACCTCAGCATTACCTTGGTTACGCACATTGAACTGTGCATATATTTTCCTGTAATCATACTGTTAAATTATTTCTCCAAACAATACTAAATGACTGAAGCAGGAAAATAAATCTATGTTGTTTCAGACATCTGCTTCCAAACCATAGGATTTTTTGCATATCCCTCTGTTTAGCCAGCAACATTGCTTACAGGTCAATGCATAAAACAGCAGAAACCACAGACTGACCACAAAGTACTTTTAACTACAATGGGCTTTTTTTTGTTTGCTTTTTTTTTTAATGAAGTTTCACCTGCATGCAGTCAAAAGCAACCTAAGAAAGATTTCTTAAGTAACTAGCACAGCAGACTTCAATAAAGGGATTCAGTCCAGTTCTCCTAAGACAGAGCTCCTATGTTTGTCCATGTTCCCCACACTTTTGAGATTGTTATTTGATCTGGATTCAAACTCCCTAGCAGTACTCCTTCGCTAGGGCCACCCTCTGATTCCTGGCAAATCCTTCCCTTTTGCAGCCAGCAAGCTGATTTTATTTCTTCAGCTATTCAGAAAGATCATATGAGATCTACTTGAACAAAAAGAATCTGATGATAATTTTACAAACATAATGCAAATGCTAATACAGCATCCCGGCTGTTCTGGGAAGCTTTAATGTATTGGTGGAGGAAGATAAGGGGAGAAATGTTCCGGAGACTTTATGCAAATTTAACAAAAAACCCAAGAAAAGTCTCCATGTGTAAATATCTTCACTGATATTAACACTCATTTGCTGTTCCTTTACAGCAGATGCAACCTTCAGTGAAAATGCTTCTGTTTAGCATTGAAAATCTTCTACAAAAATTAAAATCTGCTCAAAGTAAATGTAAATGTTTAGAAGTCCAGAACTTATAACAAGCTACACTCCAAAACTTCAGGCTATGGATAAACATATTTTGGAACAGAAGTACAATTACGTGATTACGAAGAAAAAGATTTCGGCTTCCAAACTGTTTTATGGTACATTGCATAGAAATGCCTTCTGCACTTTTTTTAAATAGTCGTGAGGACCAGATGACAAAAACATTGGTCTCATCCCCACTGGTATGCAAACTTTTTAGAGTATACTAACCTTCTACATTCTATCTACCTGATGTACCCATAGGCACTATATTTTATCATTCACTTTGGGCCATTTCTCACTTACACATTCAAAATAAGGTATCTCAGGTAAAAAGTTATAAATAAACTAACAAAAATGTATTTTATTTCCAAAAAACAAATCAGCTTGGCATTTTGGAACCCCGCCTATAAAGAACTAGAAATTAAATTACGTGTGCCCAAACTTTTCTCACAAGCTGCACAGAGTATAACTAGTTAAAACTTCTGATATCTCTGTGATACCAGGAGCAAAACTACTGCCTCTTGCATAAAATTCTCAGCCCTAACACAAATGTGCTAAATCCCACAGCTCAGGGAAACAGGAAACCTTTGGCCCACAAAATAACAAACACTTTATGAAGAAGAACATTGTCATTATGCAGTGACAGCACTCAATTTAAATTGGTCTCCTGATCTAGAGGGCTGTACATTCAACGATCACTGGCATTTCTCAGACATGGAAAGGGAAAATGGAGAACAGATTCTTGAAAAACATTTATCTTATTTTGCAGTATATAATTAGAATGCATGAAATCTCAGGGTTGTCTCAACCATTACTTCAGGAACTTAGTGATTTCAAAGTGTTTTAAATTAAGTGGGAGTTTCCTGTATGTTTCTCTTTTGATTGCTCCCTCCTCTCATTTTCCCCATGTCTCAACTAATACAGTGCTTTTATTGAGACTTACTGTGGCATGAGCCTGATTTTGATGCAAAATCCTCCTTCTCCAGGATATAGAGGAGGACTGTTTTTCAGGGCGCTGTAGAGAACTGCTCTGTCCTCCTTTTGATTCTGTGAGATTTTTCAAGTAAAAGAGAAGACAATACCCCCTTTGTGAGATTATGTATTTCTTTATATTTTAGCTTTTTTTGTTATTCTGAAACCTTATTGCTAGGTCTGCATATCTTGAGAAAAGTAGCAAGAAATATGGATTCAAACCCACAGCTGGCATAAGAAAGTTATTAATTTTTTTTTTCCTTTTTAGTCACTGTAGTATTCCAACCATTCCTTAGAACACAAAGCAAAACAATTATATTTAAAGAGTAACTTTTCCCCACACACTAACCACATGTTGCAGGAAGGCTACAACTTAAGTTTCTATTAGACAGGGGAATGAAAAAGTAACACTCAAGGACAGATCCTTTATTTCAAGGGGGGTCTTTGGTTGCTTCTGGACTTCATGAAAATAGAGGTGTCTATTTGAAGAGCCTAATAAGTGTTTCAGCTCAAATCAAGAGACATGATGAAATTGCTAATTACTTCATGAAAACCAGTTGAAATTAGAACGTCCAGACAATTAATTACATCTTGCTTCCCCTTCACTTCTAACTCCATTTTGTTAAGGAAACTTCCCACTCTGACCACTGACAAGGCTCCCTGGCAGTCACACTCCCAAGGCGAGACCTTCACTGCTGAGACCAAAGCCCCTTCCTCGCAGGCGGCTCCAGTGACTCAATGGGAGCCTCACTTGGCTCCCCACTCACCCCACTCACACAGGTTTCCCATGGCAGGCTCGGATGTCTTGTTCCATAAAGCCATTTGTTCATGGTCGAACAACACAGAAACAGTCCAAGCTGGTGCCCCAAACAGAGGATCTCTGGGCTTTTATGCCCTCACAATCCAAGTGTGCAAAACGCTTGCTTATCTTCCTGAGACTCCAGCTGCTGCTGTGTCTCTCAGTGTCCGTTCACCCGGCTGTCGTCACCCATCCTCACGCCCTTTGTTACCCCAAAGACTGGCAATTCATGGCCTCTTGTCTCGGGCTTCCACTCAGAGCTCAACCTGCAGCTTGCACTGCAGCTTGCAAACTGAGCTATGTGCAACAATTGTGTTCCTCAACAACTTCATAATCTAGAAAATCTGATGAAGCTCCTGGGAAGGTGCAGAGAGTAAAACCAAGTACAAAATAAAAACTATGATTTCTTTTCACCAGGCTTACTGAAAAGTAAAATTCTAACTGTAAGACTTAGAAGCCAAACCACTACTGGTTCTATGACACTCAAAAAATAATAGGTATCATCCACTGAGTCTACCTGAAGAGCACTCAGCAAAAGAGGCAGCAGGATAAGTACAGCACAGCTTTGTGCCATGAGGGTTGAAAGGAGTTACCTTGTGATAAATTATGGTTGCAATAAAATAAAGCAGGAAGGAAGGTGCCTACAGCAGCACACTCCAGCCCATACTCTTCTTCAGTATTTTTTCTTGCCTCTTACTGTCTCTAACTGCCTGTGAAAGCTTTACAAAAATGGAAGGCAGAGGGGCAAAGTCTGCGTGACCATTTGTGTAATTCGGAAGATTTTGCAGCACAAAGAATGCATCCATATTATAAACCCAACTGCTGAAATCATGAAATTGATGTATGTTTCCAAAAAGCCGATGTTTCATTCTTTTCCTGTTAACAAATTTTTTAGGATTGATCTTTTCCTTTCCAGAACAGAGTGATGCAACGATCCTTTTCTTGAATTTCTTTATGTGACCATTCACCTTACACCAAACCTCTATAAATACCGTGCACCTTCATTTGTGTCCTGTTTTATGCACACTATTATCAGTATGCATTTTGTGCAGCTGCAAGTACATATAGGACTATAAATGCCTGTGTAATGTCATCACGTCTGGCCTTTACAAGACGTTTGTCACTCCATCACATTTGATATATGTGGGTTGTCGCTATAATAGCAAAGTCTTGTATAATGCATAGAACAACTTGTGACTACTGAGCACAAGCCTGGGCTGGACAATGAAGCCCTTAACATTTGTATCTGCTCTGTATTTCAATGCACCCGAAATTATGATGAATTTAAGCACAAACAAAGGGACTCCCGCTTGCCATCAGTGTGCTCATACCTGGCTGTTGTTACTGAGAGACCTTCTGTGTCCTCCTGAGCTAATAGACTGGTTTGTCAGATAAAATAATCAACATATGTTTTGATAGGAATCAAACTAATGTTAACACACTACACACCCCAAAAAGATTAATCTTTGCAAGGAAACAGCGCTGACAACATTTGTCAGTTTAAACACTTCCTGGCAATAGCTCAGCTTGTTAACAGGCAATGAAAGACTGCTCTATTAAGCTCAGGGTGATGCTAAAATGGTTTCATAGAAGACGATAGCAATTTTCCTTACCACCAAGTGAGGCTGCCTGTTGAGAAAGGCCATGGCACACTGCAGGTCTTTGCTATTCATAGGTATTGATTGTAATGAGGAAGACATTTTATTGCTATCCAACATTATAGTGAATTACAAGAACAGCTATGTTTTTATTAAGAGCTAGGAGTCATATAAAAATGACTTAAGACTGCTGCTTAATTTAATGGCATTTCCTTTTAATTTTAACTGAAGCGATGTTCCATACAAATAATAAAATAGATTACATAATCCTTTGGTTGGTTTTAATTTAAATGCAGACTTTGAAAGGGAGAGGGTTTAATGAATGCTACCTCTTAGAATTTACCAAACTACCACTTCCATGAATAAAATATTTTTCCTGATCAGAACTAGGTTAATTTTTGGTGCTTAAGCGAAATTCTGAGTTCTCAGAAGTCACCCAAGTATGTGCGAACCTGGCCTCAGTATATATTGCAAGAAAAACCTATTGAGGCATAAAAGAATAAAAAAGAACAACGGAAAAGAGTGTCCACTAACAGAGAGGGAAATGTAAACCTGGTTAGTGTCAAAGGTGAAGAGAAAAGTGGCTTTGTGAACTCATTCTATATTCTGCAGGCTCCAGACATCACACTGCAGAGTAGTATTTTTTATTTGGGTATCAGTGTTGCCAATCTAACATAAACCTCTGCTGGAGGGATGTTTTAAACCCTGCAGTTTAAATACCCTGCAAAAACTTGGTAAATTCAGGACACAGGATGAGTTTTACTCTATTTCATAGGGCAGCTGTATTTTACTGCCAAAATAATCCCCTCTGTTAGAGGTGGAAGATCTCTGATGAGAGCAAATGTCTCAAAGAGGTTCCTGGTGGAATTCCTTTATACTCAGCCTGGTGAAAGACTTTGAATACCAGCTCTCCTAGCCCTTGGCTCAGCTGTGGATTATTTGCCCTTTGCATACTCATTACTTGAGAACTTGTCAGGAGTACTTTAATCCTTTACATCCAATATCCTCCTTCTACCACAGTGCAGATTTCTGGTTCTAGAAAGGACGCCACCAAGTCCACAACAAAAGGAAGCCTTTTCTACAGAAAGTTCTAACATCCACAGGTACAGAGAATTATGCTAAAAGAGAAGCCACTCTTGGTCACTAAACAATGATACCTGATCATTTTCATGTTTAATACAAAGTTATTTATTTTAATTAAGTACCTTTGTATGATTTCAAAGGACTGTGTTGGATTGCACCCATGCTGATGCACTTTAACTTCAGTGATTCCACTTGATTTAACAGAATCAGACCAGTGTAAGGCTGTAGTAATGAGAATGTGAAAGAGGGACCAGCAATCTACACAAATTAACAGGCTTCGGAGTCAATCTCAGTCTTTGTAAGGCTGGATGTACATGCTGGTTTCTCCATTCATTAGTGAGCAAAGAGATACTTTGCACTCAAGACCACTTGCACAGTTTTCATTAAGTCATCACTGTGTATAAAGACGTATAGTCTTGAGACTGGTAAATGAGATTTCACCAATATATTCTTGTATTCTCTCTTCCTTGTTCCTGTCATCACGGAGGAAAACTTGCAGGAAAGAAGTGGAGAATGTAGAGAATACTAAGTTTTAATAGAGAGCCACAGAGTCTGGTGTCCCAAATGTGGCTACAACGACCAACATTTACGAAATCTGAGACATCTAAGTCTGAATTTTAATGACCTAAGTTCCTTCTCGGGCCAGTGACGATGGATATACACGTCTTCCTCAGAGCATCTCAGGCTGTAATTCTCTCCTCTAATGGTCGAGGGCTCATAGCCAAGTATCCATCGAGAGGCAGCAACTCAAGCAGGTGCCTTAAAGTTAAGGATGAGAATGGTCTGTGTTGCCAAGAGTTAAGAGTTCATGTTTCTTTATACATGCAGGTTTGGTACTAAAATGATATTTTAAATATTAACCCATACAGAAAAAGGTGAAACCGTATTTTCCCATGATCATAGAACAAGACTAGAAAACGAAAGATCTTGATTTACTCTTCAATTACTATTTACTACTCAATTTACTAATTCATAAATTGATAACCAGTAATTTACTATTACTATTACTATTAAATAGTAATTCTTGCTTACTATTTACTAGAACATATTTTCTTGATTTACTAGTTATTAAGGGTCTTTTTTTTTTTTTTCATCGCTGTAAAAAATAACCTAGTTCCAGCCTTTATCAGTGAGGACCTATTTACATTTACATGGTTATTTACATTTAACCATGTGGTCTCTTAGACAGGATTGTGGCTTTCAAATCTCAAAACAAAACATTTATTACTTCAGGAGAGCAGCAGCTGTCCCCATCCAGCTCCTGCCCCATTGCTGCCTTGAGCAGAGCTGGGATAAAGCACAGTTTCTTTAAAAGTCCCTTTTTTTCTTAGTGCATAGTCTCCTTTGGTGAAAAGACTTCAAATATCCCTAGTGACACAAAAAGAAGTTCCTCCAAGACAGCGTATACCATAGCCCCACATTACTAGACCCCCTCAATGGTATCTCCACCTTCAGCATTATTAGCACTAGAGAATTATTTATACACAGCAGTTTTAATTCCTGCAGTGTTATTTCTATTGTATAAGACATGCTTGCACAATTGCTTTAATTTGAATCTATGGAAATATACCCTGCATAGCAGAAGGCAGATCAACCTCTGGTTTTTAATAAATGATCACACTGACAATTAAAATTCCTGGTGACAGGTGAATTACTGTTAAAATCTATGACTGATTTCTAGCAGAAAAATCTGGAACAGCAGGGAGTAGAGCAGCTAGTAGAAAACCTTATTAAAAATCAAGGTAATAAACCTTTCGCAAATATCAATTTTAATTATTTTTTAAATTACCTTTTCCTCTTCCATCTCTTTCATATGGCCCAATCATGTGAAAAGTTAATCATATTTTATAATAAAAAACATTTACTGTTCTTTTTTTTCATCATCTCTAGTGGAGTTTTTCAACAATATGAGCCATTACACTAAAATGGGAATTTCTTCAGCCATCAGTGCACACAGCTGTTTTATAGTTAAACTGTTTCCATCATTGAAGTTTTTTCGCTCAAGTACTGCAGGTTCTGGAGCATGATTTTGCTACAGAGTTTTTATTTATAAAAACCTATTTTTAATTCCTAATAATATCTGTACAATGGCTGGCTAATCTTTTTTGCTCTTAATAGGCTTCTTTACCAATAATTTTTGAAGTATCTGAAAACAATAAAAGAAAAGTTTCTAAAGCATGTATAAAGAAGTAGTGGAAATGAAGTGCCCAGCCGAAAGACATGAGAAAAGGCAATTTCTTCTTAGAAGACCAATGACATTTATTTTCATCTCTTCCTCTCCCACAGGTTGAAAGGATTTGGTCAAGAAAAGGCTTTCAAGGTCCTTTTTTTTCTGAGCTGATATACAGAGCACTGCATCTTCATTTTCAGAGGTGAAAGATGTAACAAATTTTTGGAAGTGATTTGCTTAATGGAAGAAAAAGTGTCCTAAGGGCCACTAAAAAGTGTTACAGAGCAAGGAAACATAAAAGCCTCTGGGTGCTTACTGTTTTAAGTTTCAGTCATCTCTCTTCCTTTCCAGAAGTCCTTTTTACTTACACTATAATGATCTTTAAATGAGTGGTAATGAAGAATAATGTACTCTATGATGACTGGAATCAGTCATCTCTAACTTGTGAGTCACCATGGACAGAGTGTATATTAAATATTACATCACAGTCAGGGGTTTAATTCCAGCTCCTCTTATTTATTTGCCTAGAGTACGTCCTGCTCTTCTTCAGCTTTGGGGAGACTGACCTGCTTAGAGGCAGATAAAGGAGTAACTCCAGACGACAGCTGTATGATTGCTCTGACCTTTGCAGGGGCTTAGAGAAAGCACTGAGCAGCCTGGTCTTTACACCTTTTTTTTCCCCACATCAGATAGTTTTTTTTCTAGATGGGACATGAAGCTAGTTGAGTGTATCTTTAATACATATTGAATACATATGTGCATGCAACCAGACAGATGTAGACCAGTTTCCTCTGAAGAAAGACCACTTAATTTAACAAACAGGGACTTAGCATTGCCCAACTAATGCATTTTAAATTCTTAGTCTTGGTTCAGCTGCTTTGACTTTCAGAGTCACGTATCTCCTTATCAGCAGCTGAGGATGGTGGGTTGTAGCCCCTTTCCTGACACAAGATGAAGGCTGCAGCAGACATGCAGCACTGGAGCTGTTAGCACTGATGTCTGTACTGAGTGTGTGTATATATATATATATATATATACACACACATATATATATATATGCGTGTGTGTGTGTGTATATATATATATATATACACACATATATATATATGTGTGTGTGTATGCTGCCCAGAGCATACATGAGCAATGAGGGCCCATAATATAATATATTCAATTGAATGCTGCAGCCAGCACAATTCACCTGGACCACAGCATCCTCCCCCTCATCTCAAGCAGCTCCCAGGAACTGGACATGACTGACCGGTTTGATGCACTAAATGAAATGTCTTCACAGACCTCAAAAACTAATGAACCTGGCCTCACAATCCTGTGTAACACACTCACAAAGTTCAGCAAAAAACAACTTGAGATTGTATGAGGTAGAAAACTTGCCATTTACAGAATGAATTTATCAGACCTGATGTTTTTTTCTTGTAAAAGCTGTTGTACATATGAGCTCAATTTGATGCTGCATTGTTTAGTGGCAGACAGAGATAATACAAAACATAATGCAATTTACCGCTTCATTTCTTCATAAAGTCTACCCTGAAACATTTATTGCTCCATGTTACAGTAGAGAAGGAGTTTGGCAAAATGAGTAAAGGAGGGAATCTGGAAAACTACAAATAGTGCTCTCTGCTTTCCTAAATAATATTTCACGCTACACCAGATCTGACCTGAATTAATTGTCTAAATTTTCTAAACTCAAGTTAGTCACCCTGGACTAGACTTGTATTTATTGTTTTATCTATTGATGAAATGGACAGCTCAGTCTGCTCTGCCTATGGACTTTGACAACTAAGAAAAACTTTAAAAAGCATAATCTTAAGCTTCTGATTCTGGTTTTAATTACAACATTGCAAGTGCTGAATTTTGCTCAGGTTTCTTCTCAGCTGTCAATCACATAAGATTAACAATTGCACAATTAAAAGCAAAATATTTTAAAACAAAGCAACACTAACGCTTTATGGTTTGAGTCTGCTTTGCAACTTTTTCATTTTCAAAAGCAAGATTCCATTAATTCAGCCCCAAAACACAGAGCACCATACATATTCTTGCTCACACACAAACTGTAGACTTCCTTTCAGATACCAGAGGGGGAAAACCGATAAACTTTCTGTTTTCTGGGCAGAATGGCTGATAACCTCTTCTTTTTGCTTCTTTAGTACCCTCCAGAAATCCCCTTAAAAACTTGCCAGGCATGAATTTTCAGGTTGACTATTTTTATATACCCCTCCCCCCCTTTTCAACCTTTGTTCTGGAAAACACATTTCTCTTTCAATACCTCGGTTAGAAATGGTGGCTATTTTAGCTGTTGCAGTTAGTATGCATTTTGGGACACCAGCTGGTGTGTCTGTAGAGTACTGTGACATGTGGTAGATGCAAGTCAGACTAAGGTTAGTAACCTTTGTTCTGTATTCTGCTGCATAGAGTAGATCTACATTTAGCTAGTCTATAAAAATTGATAGAATTCAGACAAAAGGATACATTTCCCAATTCTCTAGAAATAGTAAAAGATAGAAGATGAATGATGACCTTAGAGTAAAAAGTGTCACTTCACAGGAAGACCTCAAACTTCACTTAAGATTTTCCAAAACAGGAATTGAAAATACGTATTCACAAAGACCTAAATTTGCACAAATTTAGTCCAAAAGATGTGAGAATGAGATAATAAAAAGAAGGAGGTAGATAGAAAACCAATCTGCAACCCTAAAGATAATCACTTGCTGCTATTACCACCGTACCTTTGGATTTCAGATGATCTGAATCTACCGCCCATTGACAGGTGCTCAGTATGAAAGAAGCTGATCCTGAATCAAAAGGACAATTTTCACAGTTCAAATATCCATATTGACCCTATGCAGCTTAGTTTCAAGACAAAGTTACTCAAAGCAAAGCAACATTCAAAAGCCAGTGGTTGATAACTTCTGCAAAATGTAGGCAATTTAACTGTAAATGCCTCATCCTGCTTGTTAAACTTACCATCTCTTTATGCACAGGCACTCACTGACTTAAACAGATGTACATTAATTGATCCAGCAACTTCAATTAAGTTCAAAAGCAAACCACAATGGACATTACACATAGATTTCAGTTTGTGCAGTAAAGATGTAGAACCATCCCCAGATCTAAATCATATGCTCATACCTCTGCAGCTCTAGAGTTAACTTACGACCAAGTCATCTTTACTGTGTGATGCTCCCAAGCTCAAAATTCATGTAGGAACATTTCAATATAACGGTCAATTAATACTAAAATTCTTTAAGTACTTCATCCATATTAATCCCAACTGAGTACTTCACGATTAATTTTATTGAAACGAATTCCAAAGGAATTGTCAATGATTAAGTTGTTATTGTAGAGCAACACTATTATTTTTATGCATTTGTGTGGGGTTGCCTGGTCTCTATACTGCACCTTTCAAAGATTTTTTTAGAAACAGTGGCCAGCCTGACTTAAATGAGGTGTGATACCTTGATGTCTAAAATTAGGTGATGTAAATCCAGGCCCTAGAGTCTAACCTGTCACTAATCTGACAGAATTCTTCTCGACTGTAGCAGCTGGCTTTTTGTTTCCCTTCCTGGTTCTCTGCATATCCTGCTCCAAGATTTTTAAATATGTTCAACTGTCTGCATGTTCATACCTTCTGGAACAGGAAAGTGAGAGGCAAATGCCTTGACTGACCTTTTTTTCCCCTCCCCTAGCCTCAAATATGGAGAAATTAGAACGGAATGCTTTGTCTCCTTTTAAAGAGCATGGTGGTATCTAACTAACAAATATGAACCAGAGATAATGCCTCTTTCCTAAATTTATCATTTATTTTGAACAGAGATTGCAGAATTCTTAAGTTGACAATTTTCTTAGTTTACCCATGTTATAGTAAGGTTACCTAAGCCTCAATAAAATTGAAGAGCACCAACAAATTGTATCACTTTATTTGACACACCTTTTTTTAGTCTAGGTGAGCTTAATATGCAATTTTTACTTTCCCTTTTGTATTTTATATGAGACATCTCTTGGAAATATAGCCAGTTCAAGCTGGCTATAATATGAAAATGAGACAAAAAATGCAATATTTTATGTGTAAAAGTGGAAAAATGTAAACAATAGAGTCTACAATAACCACACCTATAGAAATATCATTTTAACAGCTTTAACACCAATTCATTTAGTAAAAGACTGTAATGATGCAGATGATTATCATAGTCTTTTACTAATGGTTTTAAATGCATGCCCAAAAATTTGGGGTTGCATTCACCAGAGAGAATTTCTAGGGTATCTATTAAGATTTGATACAAATGCTGAACCTTTAATGGTCCTCAGAAATATATTTCAGAAAACTCTTGCCTGAAAATATTATAAAAGCTGCACTTTTTTTTTTGTTATTTATCAAAAATATTATGATGCTGTATTCTGAACTCAAGGACTATAAATCAGGAATAATTGTTCCAGAGGAGCAAGGGAAAGATTATAATTATCTAGAAATCAAGATGTTATGAAGGTAGAATGAAAATGTACTGAATTCTAGCATGTTTTCCTAAAATGCAAAAGCTTAAATTAAAGCTCTTATAGCAACCACCTGTAATAAGATCAAAGTTAAGGACATTGGAAGATCTATTTGTAATATTCCCCTACTTACCTTCATAATGAATTATGTACTGTAAAAGTATCTCATTTACATTACTTGAAACTTTTCTTTAAAAAATTAAACTAAAAATTATCATTACAATCATGGAGATAACATTAATGACTGTAAAGGATAAACCCAGGCCATCTAAAGTTCAAATCTAAACATGTTTGTCTTTGTATTTGTATCAGGTTTTTTTTCACTTAAAATAAGAATTTGCCTTTGTCACCACAGAATTGCAGTGTTTAGTGGTTTGGGGTTTTTTTAACTTGTAAATTTTTGAATGCTCATCCCAGTTACTGATTCAGCTTATCCTTCTCTCCCACCAATTTTGGTGGAAATTTCATTATACTAGTCTTTATTTCACTGTCTGTATCATTACTAGAAATGTGCAATAGAACAGTATTGAGGGCATATTCCTACAGGACACACGTCAGCTTGACAGGGAACAATACGCTCTGCACAGCTTCCTTACTAATTATATGATCACATAATAGAATGTAATTTCTTTTTTTTTTTTATGCTTTCTTATGAAAATGTCATGTGAAATAATGTCCGAAGATTTACTTGTCAAGACAGATGACATCTCCTGGTTCATCACCTTAAGAACTGTTATTCTGTCACAAAAGGATATGGGACTGGTATTACACAATTTCTTCTTGCTAAATTCATTTTGGCTATTACTCATCTCCCCACTATTCTGCAGGTGCTTACAGTTCATTTGATTTATTTGTTCCAGTTGTTTGGGGTTTTTTTACGACATTTAAATTATGCTGATGGGTCTGTAATTCCACAGCTCTTCCTTCCTCTCCTTCATAAAGGCAGGCACTGAGTCAGCTCTTCTTGAATTTTCTGAAACCTTCTCCATTCTTCAAAACAGAGAACTGCTAATGGATCTTGAGAAGGCTTCAGCTAGTTATTTAAATATTGTACAGTAAACTTCATTAAACCTGGATTATTTTCAAATATGTAATTGTTCTACGTATTCTTTCAGGAAACTCTTACCATTCCAATCTGACATCTTAGCCCTTTCATAGGCTTAGTAGTTGAATTAATGCACAGTAGCTCCAAATAAGGAAAAGTGAGAAAGATATTAAATATTTTTTCAGTTTTAAAACCATTTTTCAATCTATTTCCTTCCCTATTTGATAGCATATCAACCTTTTTATTTACCTTGCTCTGATTATTAATGTGTTTAAAAAATTACTTAGCTTCCTTTTGTATCTTTTTTCTAAGTCATGCATAATTCTGTGTCTTGGCCTTTCCAGTTTTATCACCCTCCTATTAGTGCTATTTCATCTACACTAATTGGTAATTTGACCTAGTTTCCACTTTCTGAGGGATTCTTTTTTTTTCATGGGCCTTAGGCCACTGCAGTCAAAGCTTACTTAAGGGAGCTACTTCCTAGGCTTCACAAGTATTGAGATGGTTTGTGCTTCGCCCTTAAATATAATTTCTAGGGGGAACTGCCAGTGCTTGTAAATGTTTTTCTCTTAGATTTATTTGCAATGAGATCTGACTCATCAGCCCTACTAGTTTGTTCTCTTATAATTTATTGGTTTTATTATGATCTGCACTTTCTGTTTCTTGATGCAATAAATCATGTTATGTCCTCCCTAAGCAGGTTAAAGAAAGTGAGAACAAACCCCCTTCATATTTTCAACTACATTTTTTTTTCTAGAGGCTTCCTGCTAGCTGCCTTCAAAGAACCACAGAGAGATGGAGGTTGGGAGGGACCTCTGGAGGACATTAGTCCCAAGCTTCTGCTCAAAACAGCACTTAATGGAAAAACTGGATGAGATTGCTCAGCGCTTCAAGTCAGCAGACTTTTGAAATTCTCCAGGGAATAGACTGAAGTTGATTTTACCACCTCTCTGTTCATTTTTTTTCTTACTGTAAACCACTTCTGCTCTGAGTTATTGTTATTCCTTACACTCAGCTGAAATAGTTTGCATTGCAGTTTGTGACAGCTGCTTTTTGTCCTTCCATTACACACTGCTGAAAGTCTGTTTTCTCTGTAATGTCCTACAGATAGTGGCAAACTGCAGTTGCAGCCCAGAATCATAGATCACAGAATGGTTTGTGTTGGAAGGCACCTTAAAGATCATCTAGTTCCAGCCCCCTGCCATGTACAGGGACATCTGAGCAACCTGGTCCAGTGAAACCCCTCTGAAGGGTGGCCGTGCCTCCCAGCCTGTCAGCTGCCTTTCCTCCACTGGGGTAACCTCAGTTGCTTTACAGGTGAACTAGCACATATTCTTTTGCACAAACACTGAACATTGGACATTTCTGAGTCAAGCTTAAAAGGGAAATTGGGATACTGCAAACCATCTACTCATAACACTGCACTTTAAAACACTTTGAAAATTTCCTCCAGGCAATTGCAATACCTGCCAGGGGCTAATATGTTTAAGATCCATAACTGTTATGTTTAAGATATTTAAGATCCATATTCCTGTTATGGCAAAGACAACTTTCTAACTAAACCAAGAGTAAAGTAGGTAAGAAAGAAACTTTACCATTGAAATTTCTTTTTTAAAACATAACCTCTACGGCATAATCCCACATGAAGGATGTAAAACTGAAGCACTCATATCTAAAATGTGTTAACTACCTTTGCAATAAAAAGATATTTTATTTTCTTTGAAATAAAAAGATGGGTTTTTTTCTTTGCAAAACTGAATATTTACTTCAGCACTAGAACCAGAGTAAGGGTCTCTAACGCCATGACATAACTGGCGTTTTTTTAGAAAGCATCATATGAAGTTAATTTTTTCCTCACCCATGTACAACTTTAAACGTTTTGCAAGGATTTTTCCAGCCACTGGACATGAATAAATAATGGAAGCCAAAATAAATGACGGAGGTGAGACTGGACCCAGCAACTGGAAGACAGCCTGTGATGCTTAACTCTCTGTCTGGATATAGTGCATCCTAGAGGGCTCTCTACCCTACCACCACCACCATCTGCCAGACTGTGCAATCCAGTGTCTCCACAGACAAAATGATTTTTTGACATTTCTGCATACAGCAACATTAATCCATTTCATCAGTCCTAAGTCACACTTTTCCACTACAGCTCACAGAATACAAATCAGGATAGGAGCCCACCAAGGCAGACAGAAAATGTCCTTTGAACTACATTTGGTCTCTCTCTTTTCTTTTTCCATTAATGCTTCCCCAGCACATTGTAGAAAGGTCCGCAGAATCTGCTAAATGACAACAATCTGTTTTGGTTTGTGTCTGTTGTACAGGTGCTTTAAAATGTCTGCAAACATTAATTTCTCAGGAGAAATAATAAAGACTCTGCAAGTAAAATCCAGCCATACCTTAAAACATACCAAGAAGCATGGAATGCATTTACATTCAGATGTTCCTCTGGTATTTTTTTTCTTAGTTTACATGGAGCTTTAAGTCTTGAAAGGAAAAGTGATTAGGGAAGGTAAAAATTTCTTTATATGGATGGTAACTCCTGATGTTTGACAAAAGCTTTCTCAGGTTCAATAATAGGAGTTCATTCAAATGTTTAAAAGAATCCAACTTCTAAGTCTCAGCAGTATCTACCCAATCTATAGCTAGCTCATTTAACCCCAAACATAATTTAACAACACTGCTCAGTCAGAAGGAAGCAATTTCACCAAAAGTGAACCAATTATTTCCATTGAAAAAAGTGGAGAAGAAAACAAAGGTGTAGTAGAAAAAGTACTTTTTTTCTTTTTTGACCTTTGTTTTTTCAAGCTTTATTCAGCTGCATAAGGCCGACACAATAATAAAGGCTAATTTCCTGTGGCAATCATCTTCAAAGGGAATTAAAATTAATGCATGTATTCTGGAGCCTTACTGATAAAAAAGGTTCAAACAATCCCCATTATTTCAAATAACATTGAAAAATGAATGGATTTCAACTTATTTCTAGCTATTCATTTTGTATTAACATAAAATAAGCTACTTCAAGTATTACTATCCTTGTGCAATGTATTTATATCAATACAATTGCTATCTTCAGCGAAAGGTTTAATATCAACATATATGTAATTACTGGAAATGTTTCAATTTATATTAAGAAATTAAACTGTAAGATCAGCAACAACTGCCTCAACTAAATCAAAAGGTTCTTCCCACAAGCCACATAAAAATTTTCTCATTTACTGAAGTTACATCTCTTTCACAGCAAAAACTGAGCCACTCAGCTTCATTTCTAAAATTATCCTTATCAACGTTGCTGACTGTCTTTACAACACAGGGCTTATACATAGTTTGAAAGGGTCTCTTCTGAAAGCACTTAATCCTTTGTAAAGGTAAAGAAAAATTGAAGTCAGAAAAATAGAAATTTATATCATATTAATTATTTCAATCTTTTACTTCTGTGTGACAACTCTGTACATAAGACATTGCAGACTAACAATAATTCAGTTAAGTTACTGACATGTTTTGTACACGATGATTTCCCTGTACAGATGAGAAGATAAAATACAAAGTGTAATTCTAATATCTAGGCCAAATCATTTTTATTTTGAAATAATGTAACTTTAAGAATTAATTGAATAATGTCTTTGGAAAATCTTTACTAGTTGATCTTAATAAAAGGCGTAAGAAAAAAAATCTGGAGAAAAGGCTTCTTTATCCACTTTTGAGGAAAATAAGAAAACATGCCAAATCTCTCAAATTATATACGTGTGTGTTTTGACACTGTGAGAAAACAAAAGTCGATTCATAGCAAATATGATTTGTTTTTAAATAGCATCAGGTATCCCAACACATTTTAAGTCTCCAGACACAAGACAAGGCTCACAGATATGACACAGACCTACTAGGAGCAGCCCGCCCTGCTGGGCCACAAGATCTAGCATTTGGAAGCCAGGCAGAAAACGCAGAACATCTCAAACAGATCTGATGTCTACACGGTACAAGTGAGCGTAGCCTCAGATGGTTTCAAAGCACATTGAAAAGCACACGAAATGTTGCTAGTGTTTCTTTACTGAGCTGTGGACAACGGGCAACCATAGCGACCCAAGTCTGCCCTGGACCCAGCTTCATTCAGCAGGGCGGTACACAGGAGACTTTGCTTACAGTGCTCACATGACTCTGGGAAAGGTTCTACAAAATCCCGCAGACAACCAGATTGCCATGTGAACCTGGTGAGCCAAGTAAGTCCACTGCCATAGTACCAAGTGTGATACTAAAAAAAAGGGGGGTTAGGGGCAGGGTGTCAAGTATAATACCAAATGATCAAATGACAACAGCCTGGAAACTCAGCAGAATGATAGAAATGGTCTGGAGAATTAAAATGGCTCCCATAATGTATGATTCATCACTACCTGTACATGCCACTGCTGCAGAACAAAAGCAGTGTCACTTTGGCTTTGTTAACTAGCAAGTATTTCATATGAGACACTGGAAATATTTACTTTCTTCTACTTATCACTGGTGGACCTTTTCCAGAGAACTGTCAGTGTTTTGGGGCAATTAAGTCTAGACAAACTGAAGAGCCCAAATGAAAACAAGAAGATACTAAAAGACCAAAACATGCAATTTTAATGAAGAGAAAGCCAAACGGAGCCCATGAGGTGCAGCCAAGAGGAAGTGGCAGTGGGAAGGAGCAACGAGAGGTGCTTGAGTAGAGTAGGCAGAAGCTGGAGTAGAAAACACAATGATCGATTGTTCCTTGGGACCATGGCAGATAACAAGAGATTATCTTAATTTGCAGCAAAGAAGATTTAGGTTTGATCTCAGGAAAAGCTTTCTCACTTTAGGAACAGAATATACACCAGCATCTGTCACATATGGATGTACTTGATCCTGCTTTCAGTAGAGGTGATGAATTAGATGATTTCTTTAAGATAGTTTGAGCTTTAGATTTCTGTGATTTAATGATCTCAGCTGCCTGAGAAACTTATGAGTTGCAATATGAATATCTGCTTACAAACAATGGCTTCTACAGCAAATTAGCCAAAAACCCAAATTACATGATATCAATAAGAAGTAATAATAACGCAACATTCCTGAATTACAAATGCAAAGATTACTGTTCCTTATCCCATTTCTAATCCTGTGAGCCATTCCACCTCATGCCTGTCTGAATGCATCAAAGCAGGATTTCTGTTGACAAACACTGTAAGTACTGTCATCACAAATGTTCAACTCATGATTCAAACAGTAACATCACTATGAATTCTATTATGGAAGTCTAATAAACTATTATTCCTGTGTGGATGGGGATAAACTATTATCCCCTTCATTGGAGCTGCACGTAATTTCCTATGTGCTTTCTTTCATTTGTCACTTATGGCACTAAGATTTTGTCCAAGGTGGAATTTCCACAGAAGTATCTTAAATATTAGAACAGTATCAAATAAAACTCATACCTTTTTGTATTCCTCTGAGAGCAAGATGGTGGAGGATTTAGAGTACTGCAGTTTCGTGAATTTAGTGGGAACAACGGTTGAGGTTAGTGCCTTGAGAACTCCTGATGGAGGAGAGTTTTTCAAGAGTTACTGGCATAAATTAAGTGCAGTTTTGACTGGCATGTTTTTCTGACAAAAGAGAGTGAAGTAGGTTCAGAAAAAAAGCATAAAAAGCTTTTGAAGGCCAAGACTTACACAGTATAGGCTAAATCAATATTAAGGTAAGTGAATCGGTTTTCACATGTGCCACTGGACTAGAGACCTGCATTATACCAGAGGCTGGATGTGTACATGCCAGCAGGTTCTGCTCTCTGTCCTTAAAATACATTTTCTATCCCTTTGTAGATTGGTGCCATCTAAATAGATTCTCTTTTCCTTTTGCTTCAGGGTTGAGTATGTTTTAACTCTTCCTCTCATGTGTGATCTCAGAAGAGAAACAGTAATAGTAATGAAAAAAGCCATGCTAAAATCTCTCTTCCTCTCTCAGAATAAATACTGGTTTTGTGTTGCCTGGCCTCTCTTTTCCTCCTGACAGTGTTTCTGTGCTTCTCAGGTGTTGCTGCTGGCCACCACACCAGCATCTGCTGAGCACAGGTGCCAGAACTACCACTGCCCCTGCTCTGCTGAGGAGCCGACAGTCATTGGTATAGATGACACGCTTCTGCCAGTGGATCAGCACATCTCCTCTGCAATAAGCTAAATTTAATTCTGAAATTCATACCCATATGGAAAGAGGAGTACATAACAGCCATTTTACTGCCCACTACCAGCAGCTAATTGCACAAATATACATGCAAAGCATATATATGCACCAGTAAAATCTGTTAAAGGATGTATGGTTTATTGCTATTTCCCAAAACATTTGGAGAATTAGAGTAATAAGTATAAAATAAATGATATATTTTCATCTTAGCAGGCAAAATTAAGGTATGCTTTCTACCATATTTGTTATCTTCTTTCAGGAGGAAAGCCTATTAATTTCAGTAAAATGGCCTGAGAACTAAGGCAGCGTTCATCCGAAGCAGTGGAAGTGTTCAGCTGTTAATAAAACCAACAAGCTTTTATCAATGAGATCAGATGCCCCTTTCAATCCTTAACCCAATTTATTGTCAGGCCGTATACGAAAAAGATCCATGCTAGAACCTTCACACAAATCAAGTGAAGAAGGGCACAGCTATGTGCAAACGATTATGAGGAAGCACATCTGATTCTATAAAAAATGTTTAGCCTTTGACTGATGTTGGGAGAGGGGGTGAGAACGATCCCTAAGCAGGTACATTTTTCATTTGCTAGCCCGGAATGCATGAAGAAAATTTTATTTTTATCCGTTTATTAATGACATAATCAAGAAATAGAATTACAAGTAAACAGATCTTTTATATCCTACAAATTTTTTCTCCATCACACAGCACCAGTCTTTTAATTTCAGTTCCCAAAGAGTTTTGTGCTGAATATTTTTGTTTGTATTAAGGATCTAGGGAATGTTATGTTTAGCAGGCATGAGTGTTCCACAATGATTTCTAGGTAAACAATACTGATAAAACATAGTATTTTTTCATAATCTAAGATAATTGTTCAATTTGCAACTCAATCCAATAAATACATCCTTCTTATTCATACATTAGTCATCACAAAAAAAAAATCTTTTGGTTATTATTCTGCAATTCATTTAGAGAAATATTGACCAAATTTATTGTTATGCAATGAATAAAAGCATACAAAAATAAATAGTATGTATGAAAGAGGATCTGAATGACCTCTGAAAGCTACTTTCATACAACATTGTTGGGTACTTTATATATTCTATGCAAACATTCCCCAAAACAATGTATGGAGCATATTACAGCCACCAGAATGTCACATTAATCACAAGAAAACCACACTATTAGATACCATTGTTTACCCTTTAGACTTTGCCTTGCTGTATCATAATCCTGCATTTTACAGTAAACATAAGTTTAATAATCAGATTTCTGATTGTTACTAGTGTGTTATTTCCTATTTCAACATTCATCATAAAAGAATAGTTAGCTACCAACTGGTTTTATATCTATTTTCAAATACATATATATTGTAAGGGATTTAAGATTTGTTAGTTTTTCTCTGGTCTCTTACTTCAACTGAAAACTTCTCTGCAATGCATTATAAATGCTTCCTATGTTAACTGGATCCTAGATCGGTCAAAGTCCTGCAGTGTCGTAATTTATGTAATAAATTTATGTATGTCATTTATATATGTTATAATTTATGTAAAATTGCCAGTTTACAGTACATAATTGTTAATGAAAATAATAGTGGCTTAGAAGATTATACATCCACCAGCAGTAAGAGCAACATGCAAACAGATAGATGGACAGATAGAGAGATGCCCGAGCACATCTCAAACAAGCACATCTCTTAGGGAGCTGTAGGCAGACATGAGCTGAAGGTACCACTATCAAGGAAGACACAATGACCAGCGCAAGCCAGGTGCCACATGAGTCACACAAGGTGCAGTGCCAGAAGTAGAATGGTTTTACCACGACAGTCCTGCAACTGCGACAATCTGCCTGGGGAAATCAGCAATGGAGAACTAAGGCTTATTAGCTGGAGCACAAAACTGACCCAACAAAGGGTTCAGATTGACGGTGGCATGGCCACATGCTGCTACACAATCTTGTATGATGCTACCAGCTTGTCATGTTGGGTCAGCTTGGCGTGGAAAATCACCATTCTGGGATTCTGTGACTGTGAAAAGATCCTCGATGCTGCCCCAGAGAGCAGTCTGTTCAACAAGTGGTAGTTAAAAATCAGTCAACAGGAGTGTTTTTGATAAGGATCAGTACTACAAGTCTACAGAGCGCAAGTGGAGCAATCCGTGATTCTACTAAAAATGTTGGACCAAATGGTCTTTTGAGGTCCCTTCCAAGCTGTGCTGTTGTATTATTCTGTGATTTAAAAGAGACAAAATCAAACACGAACCATTAATGTCAGGTTTGATTTAGATACCTAAGCTCCTTCCCAACCCAGAAGCTTGTCATATGTCAACCAGAAGGCCAAGGAATGTCCAAATGAAGTAGAGAAGTAAGACTCCACATTCATCTATTCCTTTTTCCCAAAGCTCACACATCCCACTCTGATGAGAAAACCAATGCCTCCATCAGCACTATAACCATCTTGCTTGGCTTGGAAACAGCTCCTGAAAGATGAAAAGCACAGCGTGATTTGGACAGCAAAGCAGGCCATGCTGAAGAAGTAATGCTGCTACATTCTCTCCATTGCACAGAAAGGCCTCTTGCCATTGAATAAACCTCAATTAAAACATGTAACTAGTTCTGCTGAGTCAAGAGGCAGCAAGACAACTCTGAAGTGCTGAGATACAAGGGAATCCTGATAACTTCCATGGGTTTTAGTTCATGCCTTGTTTATCTTGGACAGACAGGAAGACCTGGGAGAAGCTATGCGGATTTTTTCCCTGCAGAAGGGGTTCTGATGATTCTTGGTAGATCAGAAATATTCTGTAAAGAACTCTTAATCATTAATATATGAGGCTTTACCATAGCTCCATATTTAGCCAGAAGACATTTCGAAAATTGCTGCTTGGGATTTGTCAACTTGGAACACAAAATTAAACTCAACAACTTGTTGAAGAAATTTCAAATTGTTGGACATGTCTACTAAACTAAACTTACTTTAAAAGCATGATCTCTCTGGTATCTACATGAACGGCTTTGCCAACAAGCTTAAGAGCTTTCTGAAAACATGCTTTGGTTCATAATCCCTGTTTGAAGAGTATGACTGCTACCTTCTGTAATATGAAATAGTATCACAGAATTTAAGTTGTTGCATTTGATTCAAACATTCTAATTTAAACTATTCCACATAAAAACCACTTCTTTCCCTCAAAAAAGTATGGAAGAAGAAAAGTGATTTATAATAAAAATTAAAATTTTGAAATACAAAGCTAAACATGTCATTTTCTCTACATAGATTTGACACATGGCCATAAGTTTTCAGAAGATTCAAGCAATATAAACTTTCCTAATTTTCTTACATTCATACTGCATTTAACTTGATATATATATGCTTTAAAATCAGGAGCTTGTAATCTTTTACATATTCTGGAAAACAGTTTGGATGTTGGTTGAGTTCTCTATCCATACTCTGTCACTTACTACCTAGTGCTTCTGTGTCACTAAAACACTTCCATTTCATTTAATAATAACTTCCTTTTGCATTCCAATAATATTTAAAGTATTTTACCAAGCAGGCTTAGATTGGAATTAAAATATTACAACTTTACATTATTCTGTCATTAAATGCAGAATCTGCTCAACTCAATCAATCCTCCCATAAACAAGCTGAAAACTGATTTTCAGAAGCACTCATCTTTAAATAGAATTCTTAGTAAGAAGAAAAATATCTCCTTCAATTGCACAAAAATATAGGTTATGTATGTCTATTTGCCTCTATTTATGCAAAATATAATTTAGCATTAATGAAGTGTCGTGAAGTTCTGAATGGGAATTTATCTGTCCCAATATTTATGCCATACACATTTACCTTTAAGGAATTCATCGTAGGCACTTTTTCCAGTCACAGAAGAGAAGGCGGCATCTCATCCTAATGCTGACCAGATGAACAGAGATCACCTGGAGCAATCTCGAATTCTGCTAAAAATGATGTGTTTATTTCTTTCCATTACATGTCATTTACAGTTCATCTCTGATGCAGCCATCTAAAGTAAGGTGAGAAGAGTTTTTTTTGGGTTCCTGCTATTTTTCCATCATTACTTCTTAGGTAACAGAAGCTGAACTTCAGGCAAAGGTAATGTTCTTCTGAAGTGCACTGTATAAACTAATACACTGGGAATATTTTGTGAAGATAGAATTTAAAATTTAACCCATTTACTAAACTATAAGAAGAAAAATCAAGGCTTTAACTTACTGTTAGCTCCTAGTAGACGTTCATCCCCGCTAAAAAATTTTATAATTTCTGAGGATTTTAGACCTTTTCTTGCAAGCTTTACAATGTAGAACATAAAAGAGGTATCAAAAGTATTCCCTGAACAACAGTTAACGGATCTAGCATTTTCAAGGGGGAAAAGGAAAACAGGTAAACCAAAAAGTGCACCACCAATTCAGAAAATCAAATTCAACAAGACAGTTCTTTGCTGACAAGGAGGAATAGGACGCAATTTAGACAGACCAGCAACCAGATGCTAAGCAATAGTTTCATTGATCTTTTCTTTCTAAAAGGTCTGTAAACAGAGAATGGCACAATCTGCATTCTTACTGTCCTGCAAGCCTCCTTGCATTATAGGACCTCACAGTGCAGTGCCCTTGGAAAGTCCAAGGATTCTCTGAAGTGCTATTTCTCCAAAAGCAAAAAGCCTAAGCCATAACAATAATTAATTTCAAAATATTGTCTTTGGAGAGCTTCCTGTGAAACATATACAGTACACTGGAGGAAGTGTAGTGAATAAATGGAATGAAATGGTAGTTAACAAGTACACTTTTTCCTCATCTGTGGTTATAAAACATAATTAAACCAATCTTATCTTACAAAACATCATCATTGATAATGCTTCCAATTTTACTTCTGGCAGAAGTTGTTGTACTCTAGGCTTTTAGTATAAGACAATGACCACATCACTAGATTTTATTACCCTACTTAAAACCCCTGTAACAAAAGCTGAAGACAATCCTTACAAGAAGATTCAGCATTATCATTAAGAGCAAAATTATTGTCAAGAAGTGAGGAGGGATTATAAACAGATAACCTTGTAAAGCTACCGATGGGAAAATCCTGCTTGTGTGAAAAGTAAATGACCAAACTTCTCTATATCATCTCTTGAGAGAACGGAGAAAATGCCAGCTATGACTTAAGACCATAAGCTCTATCCTGGTATGAATAACTATATGACTGATGCTGAAATACCCTAGTGCAAGATGTAATTAAAAATATGTATTTTAACGCACAACCAGCAAATATGCTATAGCTGTACTCACATGGTTGGCCTGGGGTTTTTTTTCCTTCTGGATTCAAATTGAAGGGTTTTATCCCTTTTCCCACACGTACAAAAACAAACTATTGTTCTCAGCAAGCCAACTTAATGCAAAAAAGATGATGATTAAACATGCAAACTATTCTAGTACTCAGTATTGCATATGTATTAGAGAATATGAAATGTAAAGTTTTAAACAGATGATTAAAAAAATCTGGATTTGTCTTATGATTTTTTTTCCTCCAAAGATATTTTGTATGTAAATACATAATGTTACCACAGACAAACTGCATAAATACAGGAACATGCTTTAAAGAAACACAACTAAATTATACACATAAATAGATAAAATATATTTGTTGAGGAAAAACAGATTTCTATATCATTATATTTTATTTTGGTTTTCCTCAATGTGAGTGTTTTTCTAGGTACTTATGACAGTGCAGTATCAGACACCATCCCAATAGCTTCTAGATAAGACCACATGTTTACTGGTTAAAAAATCAGTACAGAAAACATTTGTAGATAATCCAAAGCTTTTGGAGACATAATGTGATGAAGAAATGGGTCAACTGTACAGAAAACTTGGATTCCTTGGTATATGGCATACCTAGAGCAATGTGAATGTCAGGGGTTTAAATTCAATGTTGCAACTCAAAATAGAAATTGCAGATTATAGTCATACAACATAAGAATTTCAGTGGAATTCAGTGAAATTGAGAACTTGAATTTAAGTTTAAATGACCAACTAAACACATACTTCAAGCATGATGCTGCATCTAGGACAGGAAATGCTACTTTTAGATGTATTAAGACAGTTCAAAAGTTAAAAGCACTTTCAAAAGAGACCACTAATAATAATTTTCCGCTGCCAGACAGGTAACAATACTGATAAAGCAACATCATACTTTTCTATCAATGTGAACCTGACTTAGGACTCCCCACAAAGCTGTGAGGCAGGGCTCAAAATCCAATATGGTTGTTGTCATGATGAAGAAGTAGATTTTCAAAAATATTCTTTATCTAAGGCCCATCAAAACTGGCCTTTGCTTTCAGGGAATTCTGGCAGAGGAAAACTACAAACACTGAGAAACAGACGAGAAACTTTGTTAATGGATAAAATAAAAGTTCAGAAATACTATTTGTCTGTGTCTGTAATTTTTTTTTTTTTTTTTAATTTCAGCATCAGTTTCAACATATCTTGTGAGAATCATTTGTTGCTCTGTGATTAGAGGAAAGAACTCCAAATTTCCTTTTTTCTCTAAATGCTAGTGAGCATCACTTCATGGGATATGGGTATGGCCATCACAACACAAGACAGTATGAAGAGAAGAGTAAGTCTGCACACGTGAGATGTACCTGTCACAACAATTGCCCTTTTCCTTCCATTCTTGCACATAGTATGTCACCACTGATCTCACTCAGTAATTTCCTTGTCTCTTTTCTTTAGTTCATCAAACCCTACGTACTCACATCACTTCCTGACCTCAAAAGAGGAAGGTCAAAAACTCAGTAGAGATAAAAGCGTAAGTAGAAAAAGGGTTAATTCTGGCCATCAGAACAATTTTCAAACAACTACAGGGAACAGAGGGAAGAACGGATATTTCCTTCATCCGCACAAAAAGGAATATGCTACTACTGACAGTATTGGGTGTAGGTCCCAAGGCTTGTGTAGATGTTAGAGGCTGCAGGGGATGGATTCTGTGGCAAGAGAACAGGGTGGGCATCTCACTGCTGGCTAAAGTTAACCCACCAGCTAATGCATTGTCAGGGTCACCCGATAAGGCCACAATCGGAACTAAAATATCCTGGAGCCTCTGAAAAAAATCAAATAAAGAATATTTAACAATGTTAACCTCAATTCTGCCCTCTTTAATAATGGGGTCAGAACATTTCCACTACAGATGCTGAAGAACGGTATAGAAAAATCATGGGAAAAGAAATCATTATGTGAAATCAAGAGGAGTGCATTAGGCATAAGCTAAAAGAAAGCCACTCTCTTAAGTATGGTTTCCACTCTGTCTCTGAATCTAACACTCATCAAACAGCCCTTGCAAACTTCATCACTTCTTTGTGCAAGAATATTTTCCTTAACTGCCTCTATTTAGATGCTGTTATTGCAGAGATCTGAATCATTCATATTACTGCTTAGTTTTTCATCCCAATTTAAACACACCACCCTATTTTTTTCAGTATATGAAATCTTAGTACTGAAAGCGCCATGTACTTAGTTCTTCATTGATATACATTTAGGTGTCTAAATATGAACAAGTTCCCACCATTATAAACAGTTATGGACATAATTGAATACTTCAATACAGGCATCCAAAATAATTTGAGAAGCTGTGTGGCACCCTTAACACATGTATGGAGATGATAAAACACAGGCTCTACAAAGACCTGTAAGCTTCATTAGGATTTATTAGATTCCCGTTATTGGGATAAACTGGGCTACCTCAAATATCAATCACAATAAAAATTCTGCCCCAGATGTTCTTGAAGACATGGGAAAGTATGGGTCCACTACTCCAACCTCCATCTGGGCCTTGTCACCTTCACTGGCCCTACATTCCTTCCTCAGATATGGCAGGGCAGCTCAAATAGTATTAGACACCTAAACTGAGGTAACTGAGTCCAATTCTACTCTTCCTCGCAAAGTTCACTTGCAGACACTCATATTTAGGTGACAATAACGTGAAGCCTCATGCTTCCACATTCATTCACAACACTGACAAACTCCTTCAACCAATCCCCCACTCTTCAGTACATTTGAACTCAATGCTGTGAATGGAAGATGGATAACAAACAAGGCATATGCTGAACTCAAAAACTTTACATACAACACAAGTAATTCCACTGCTGCTTAGGTGTACTATTGTACACCTACTGCTTTTTCCAGTAACTACCTTTCTACTCAGAAGGGCAGCCTTAGATTATTTTGGGGCATATCTGCAAGTGTTTTTCACAAGCTGAAGTCAACATTACTTTAATTCATCATCTTCTGGTTTTATAAAATACACTACTACACTGTATGAGAGTTTAATGTAATTGAACACAAGACCTGAAAGTGCCCTTGGCAACCTTAACTCCAGAGCAGACTTCTGGACTGCTAATGTACACTTGCTAAGAATCGCAAATCAACACCACCAATGTAAAAGTGCAATTTTGCCAAAAGGTAGAGGCATGCAGGACAAACTCTCTTGCTGCTTTGATGCTTTCTTTTTCCCACTGCTGTCTGTGCACAGTCCTAAAGAGCATCTCAGGTGACAACCATACAGCTCACCAGCTCAAAACCCAGAACTTGTTCATACATGGAGAAACAGGCCCTCAAAAACTATTCATTACCATAATGTCTTAAGACACTTACAGGGTGGTTTTACAAATCAGCCAGCCATCTGGAATCACCTACACTTTTATAAAAATTCTGCTCATTCTCTTGCTCATTATCTGTTGGTTTAGTTTTTAGCCAAAAGGTTTCTGGTCAACAGTTAGAGCTGGCTTTGCAGAGAGCAAAATGGTTCACAGATGCAAGACTATTAAGTAACTAACAAGCAAGTAGGACAATGAAGTTTCAGGAAAAAGGCTGTGGCAAGTGGAAGTGCAGACAGAAGGGATAAAGTACAGTGAGAACTGGGAGAAAAATAAGACATGGCAGGAAAGGAGACCAATGGAAATGAAACAAAACTGTGAGAGAATTCTGTGATGGCAGAAATGACAAAGTTTGTCAGAAAGTGTGTATTTCACCAGAATAGATGCAGCTATCCTACTCGTAGCATCTGGGTAACTGAAAACACTGGCAGTGGCTAGAGCGGCAGCGGAAAAGAGGCTGAGAACCCAGTAAACCAAGCTCTCCCGAGATTCTTGAAGACAGATGACAACAGCACACAAAAAAGTTATGCGGAAGTACTGGGTGTATGAACAACAAATCGGTGCAAGAAATCTTGACAGAAACTTTGCAAATGCAAAGCAATCTGCTGATCATATCACTGTCTGTGAACTACATTTATAACTCTGCTTGTAATAGAAACATTCTGAGACTAAACTACAGTACCAAAGGGAGCACGGATGAGAGATGGAAAGATGAATCCTTCCTACAGGAAGATGTAGGTCCTTTTTACTATTGGCCTATGTATTTATTATTTCTCTCCTTGATACATTTCAAGGTGCACCACACTGCTATGAATTTATTGATTTTAACTGGCACAGGCACTTTGTATGGGAAGCAAAAACTCCAGTATACATCTGGAGAATTAGTCACAGAATCACAGAATCATTTAGGTTGGAAAAGACCTTTAAGATCACTGAATCCAACTGTTAACCCAGCGCTGCCAAGTCTATCACTAAACTATCCCTAAGTGCCACATCTGCATGTCTTTCAATACCTCCGGGGAGATATCTGAAAGTCACTCATGACAACTGTCAAAGGTATATTCTTCAGGGGTCAGTATATTTCAGTTAAATGTTACCTTTTAATTAGTTAACTAAGAATGATAGCAAGCTGAGTAACATTCTGAGGTTTACTACTTTCTAAAACTTTAACAGGTTATTAGAAACATAAAGATATATTATTTAATTGTGCTGTTACTGTTCATAGATTTCATTTAGATCCTGAAATACAGAATTCAGGTTGACAATTATTTTTCCATCATTTACATTCTCTTAGTGTATCTCCACAAGAATAACTGAACTTTTAGAATATTTCTACAGGTGATATATCTATTTTTTTATGAAAATAAAGAAAATGGAAGGAAAATACTGACCCGCTGTTAAACAAGAGAGATGGATTAATCACCAACAATGCTGAAAAGGCAGAGGTTCTCAAAACTTTCTTCACTTCTGTCTTTACCAGCTCTGTTGAGTCCCAGACCTTGAGAACAAAAATCCAGGATGACACACAGACCCGCCGTCGTGAAGGAGGAGTTCATTTGAGAACTGCTGTAGAAGCTTGACCCCTACAAATTGATGGGACCTGACAATACTACCCAACAGTTTTACAGTTAGAACAATCAGACATTGGAATAATTTCCCCAGGGAAGAGGGGAATTACCTATCATCGGGCACTTCCAACATTCAGCTGAACAGGGTGCTGGGTTATCTGGTCTAGATTGTGCTTTTGCCAAGAAAGGCTGGACCAGATGACCTGTGAAGTCCCTTCCAATAACTTCCATTATTCTACAATTCTATGAAAATGTAAACATTTTTTAAAAACCCCAAACCTAGGGGAAAAAAAATTATTCCACCTATATAAAACTTATTTTAATACATTTCTTAATTAATAACATTTTTTCTTTAAACACAGAAAAAGTACTAAAACCTTAATATACTTTTACTTCTTTTTATTTTTCTAAATAAAGTGCAAAGTATGAAGACCACCACTCAAAAAAAACCCCAAAACTTCAGTGCAAATATTCTAAAAGACAAAGAGTTCAGCATGTCAGGAGTCAAGCTCAAGTCTGCAAAGCGCTTCAGTATCTGCCTAATTTTAACCCCTTGCTTTGGCTCCACCTGCTCCAAATAAAGACATGCTTATATGCACTGTTGCAAAGAACTGATCCAAAGCACACAGTTAAAAATTAATATGTTAATCATAGATTATAAAGCCACAAAGATCTCAGTGATTCTCTAATCTGACCTGCTGCATAATAAAGGACAGAGGATTATCCTGAATTTATTCTAGTTCTTCATTCATGTGCTTCCAAAAGCTTTTTTCAGGGCTTAGAAATCCTTTTCTTCTTCAAGTGGAAATTGTTTAGAAGATACTTAAAATAAGTTTTGTTTCCTTCTAAGTACACAGCAGCCACTTGTGAAGAAAAAACATTAAAAATGAAAATAGTATCATTAGTATAAATTGGAACAAACTAACCGTGGCTCTTTGTGTCTCACTTTGATATTTGAAGTGCCTTTCCAAATGAGATGCTACATATATATATATCAAGGTTTAGATACTTATCAACATTTAATAGATTTTCCAAACACTCATATTTCAATTTTCAGATAGAAGCAGAGAGTTATTGATGACTTTGAATTCTTCTGGTAATACTGGCTTCAAAATAACGTTATTCGAAGGATATACAGGGCTTTTCTGGCTACAAAAGATGCTCTTTCTTCATCAAGAGAGCCAAACTGTGTTGATATACAATTCAAAGGTATCAGGGTATTGTCAGTCCTGATGAGCCCACTGCACTTGTTTAGCATATAGCCATCATGAATGAAATAGAAGTCTTCTCCAAAGAACTGCTAATCTTCATCCTAGTTGTGGGGAAGACAGCCCAGCATAGTTGGGATAAGGAGCTCCAGTCCTCTCACTGTACCAGCAGCAATTCTTGCTCTGATAATACACAAAGACTGAATTATACCAAACATACTTATAAATTAAACACACGTAAAATTTACTCTTGGTGGAAAGCAGTAGCAGGGTAGAAATAAAATATAAGAAATTGCTTTAGCTTTAGTTAAAAACTATATGCATACTGAGACAGATACTCTACCAGTCATAGTGTCTAGAAATTTATAACCCAGCCCTAGGACTTACTCAGCTGACCAAAGGCAATTACTTTAGCTGCCTCCTCAGGAGTTTTGTTCAGAGGTTTTATAGAAATCCAAACCACTCCAATGAGGCTGAGGCAGGTAGGACACACATGACCTGCTGAACCTGTAATGTGATCTGTAAACCATCAGGGCATCTCACATGGGACCACTGCAGCCAGCTGAATCATATTCAGCATGTTAACTTTACTGTGGCCCAATTAGTGCTCCTGGCCATGCTGACTGGTTTGCTAACAGGTGTGCTTTGTATAAGAGAAGCCTGGACCTCTAGTTCACACCCAGATTTTTGTTCTGAAGCTGAATAAAGTCTTTATTGAATTTTCAATCATGTGCTAGGAGGCAGAGCAGAAAACCGAACTGCTCCTGGGAAGGGAAAATGTCATATGCACCAGTGCATGCAGAATCTGGCCCTTAGGGAACACCACTTCTACAAGGGTACTACCGAGGCTTGGTACACACACCAAAGTACTAGGAATTTGTAGTTGACAGTACTCCTTAAAACAATTTGAGAGCTCTCTACTTGTACTCACTACGCCTATATTCCAGATGCTAGTGGGTTCTTTCCTGGCTCAGTCAGGTCCTGCAGGGAAGTACAGGAAAGCTGCAGACTTGATAGGAAAACTGGGTGTCTTCATACACTGTGAGCCCTCTAGTGGGCTTCAGTATCTTCTATAAGCCAAAGCCATACCAACCTTAGGGACCAGCCATCAAGACATCATGCTGGCCCTGCATTTTGGCACACCCTTTTGTTTAGCATGATGGCTTGAAATCCCATACACAAGTCAAATGTCCATTTCAACAAGTGTGCTTCATTGTAGTTGGGGAAAAAGGAAAACCTGCAACAACTCTAAGCAAGTCAAGAAAATCAGTGTTTATTTTATTTTTGTATAACAAAACAAAGGGGATTTGAGAGGTTAAATTCCTTCTGAACAGTTCATAGGAAGTGAAATTATGGATTTTAACTTCCCTCCAGTTACTGGAAGTAACAGTTGTGTTCTCAGCCTTACATCAAACCAACAGAGAAGCCGGCAGATCAGTGTTTGCTACCTAAGAGTATTAACTGCAACCAGCAACTACTGCTATTGTACTACACAACGAAAGGAACTGAACTGAACTTGCAGTTCTAGGTTTTTTTAATTGGTCTTGCTACGGGTTAATTTTTGTGCCCTTTTTTTTTTTTTCTTTGAAGCCGTAAGACACAAATCATGAAGCATTGAAAGCTAATGGGAGATACCAGCAGTGTATTTACTTACCTTGCTACCACTTCAGGTAATACAATCCTCTCCCTCCCCCAATGTCATTTCCTCTTAATCATGATATAAAATCTGTTTTGTGTTTTTCAGGTCAAATTGAGTTTGAGGTAAAAAGAAGTAGAAGGGTCAGCAAGGGATGGGTCAGTGCAATGGGTCAATACTTTCAGAGTAATTGGTTCTTAAAGAATGTAATCTAAATCCCTGGAAAATCAGTAGAATCTCCAAGAATAGTCTGGGTTTGATATAATTAAACAGAAAGTATCACAAAAATATAAATACACGGCATCAGTCTTGAAACTAGATTTGCTGCATTTTACTTGTTCACCTTTCAGAGATAACATTATTTAAAGCAATAACACCTATATAATACCAGGTTTGAAATATTTTTAAAAAATACTTTTACAGGGTTACAATTTACTCTTTGAAAAATAATACTTCCACACATTTACCAAAGAAGATTGGAAATAATTCCAATTTTTTTTTGCTTAAATTGCACACAGTAGAGGATACTGTTTAATTACATGTTTAAAGTACCTAGTCAGTTTGAGTAAATGCAGTAAATCAAGTGTAAATGAAAATACAGCAATATACTAATAAAACTTCTATAAATAGCAGTATTTATGNCGGGCCCGGGCCGGGCCCGGAGGCCGCCCGGGGCTCGGAGGCCCCGCTTCTCCCTCAGGAGACCGGGAACCAGAGAGAGGCTTCCCGCCCTTGCACGGGGTTTAAATATGCAAAATTCACAAAAGCGCATTGGCTTAAAAGCTTGTCAATCAACTCAGTTTCAACCCATGACAAAGGGTCAGCAAGGGATGGGTCAGTGCAATGGGTCAATACTTTCAGAGTAATTGGTTCTTAAAGAATGTAATCTAAATCCCTGGAAAATCAGTAGAATCTCCAAGAATAGTCTGGGTTTGATATAATTAAACAGAAAGTATCACAAAAATATAAATACACGGCATCAGTCTTGAAACTAGATTTGCTGCATTTTACTTGTTCACCTTTCAGAGATAACATTATTTAAAGCAATAACACCTATATAATACCAGGTTTGAAATATTTTTAAAAAATACTTTTACAGGGTTACAATTTACTCTTTGAAAAATAATACTTCCACACATTTACCAAAGAAGATTGGAAATAATTCCAATTTTTTTTTGCTTAAATTGCACACAGTAGAGGATACTGTTTAATTACATGTTTAAAGTACCTAGTCAGTTTGAGTAAATGCAGTAAATCAAGTGTAAATGAAAATACAGCAATATACTAATAAAACTTCTATAAATAGCAGTATTTATGAAAAAAAATCCCAGCAGTGTCAAGACCAGCATATAACTAGAGTATATTTAAGGAAGTATGCTATGCCTATGTAAAAAATTACTCACAGTAATTTGTTGAAACTAAATTCATGATGGTATACCATAAAACAATCAATTTAAAATTTAAAATTTTACCTTGGCTTCTCTCTCTTATATTATCAAAAGTGAATTTATTTATTTATTACTGTAAAAGTACACATATGAAACAAAGGAGCCTTTAGGAAAACACTGGCCTTTGGTGCCAACAGATCAACAGCCCTTTCCTTAACAGATAAAAACATGGTCTTTCTTGCACTATGCCTTATATGCAATAAAAGTTTCAGTATAATTTTATGATTAGGACATTCTCATTTATAACTTTTCTTTATATTATTTTATCCCAAAACCTACAATCTAAGAAAATACAAAAAATGTAAACAGAATATATCAGAAAGAAGAAACCATGAAAGTATTAATGTTGCAATGAAGGATTTTACACATCTTGTAATGAATTCAAAGACAATAGTTTGAAGTGCAAAGGATGCTTTAAAGGAAGAGAATTTTTTTTTTCTGATAGATACTGTTCTGGAGGAACAAACTGGAGGAAAGAATACTACTTTTGAATAAAGGTTAATATAGCTAACAGTATAAATGAGTACTGGAAATACAAGAACAATCCTTTGGGTTTGCCAAGATTAATCCCACATCAGGCATGACGTAAGACCTATCCTGGTTTTCCCTGCACATGCCAGGATGGGGCGGAGCCTAGAACTGTGTGGGTGTGGCTACATTGCTATTCTATACCACCCACTCATCCCACCTTGGGGTGGTCTTGTGCAAGGCCGGGAGTTGGACTTTGATGATCCTTGTGGGTCCTTTCCAGCTCAGGATATTCTATGAGTGAACAGCAAAAGACACCACATAAAAATGTCTGGTAGCAGAAGCTGGCACCTGCAAAGTGATGGGAAGTCAGAAAAAAATACTTTACTCAATACTTTACTCAGGTGTCAAACTTAAAAGCTAAAACTGACACCACCTACTCCAAAAGGGTTTAAGCAAACACCTGAATAATGAAAACTTTACCATATTTTATGGCCATCAGAACATCTCCAGCTCTTCAGCCTTCTTCTGTCCTAGTTTCTACTAATGTTCACCTAATGTGCGCCTCTTGATGGAAGTCACTAGGGCGCTATAATAAGCACTGTCTGCCCAATTAGAAAGGTTGAGTGCCCCTGGTTTAAGGTTGTGTGTTTCATCTCCCAAGTGCAGATATCTGTGGTTACAGAGACATCACGATTTCCCACAGCTTGCTTGACAGGCAATAGTCATGAAGCTTTGGTGACTTGAACTCCTGCCATCATCCGGGCATAAAAGGTTCAAGAAACATAGCTACAGATTTTTTAACTGAGTGCTTGTCTTCAAGTATTTGCAAACTTGTGGAAAATTAGAATAGTACAGATAAGAGGCCATTTTAATGTGAGAATGACAGTATTTTCCAGATAAAAGGGAAACACCAGCACATCATTATTTCTTGTTACTGCAAGATAGACAGGACTTATTTTTGGTTGCTATGTAAGAAATAAGTTGATCCTCTTAAGTGCTGATTTCTAAAGTTACCTTATCATGAGCTTCTCTAAGGCCAACTGATATTTAAGATGTACTCGCTTGTATGTGTACAACTTTTAGAAAACCTATAGATAATATTGCCCAAAAGAATGATATTTACAGTTTTTATCTGCAATATTATATCCCACAACACAAAAAGTAGGCACTGACTTCGACTTTGTCCTCTGTAATTCCTTTGGGTCGTATGTCATAAAGTCTGTGAAGACTTCATACCTTAAATATTATGAAGAATGCTTATGGTTGGAGATTATTCTACAGCAAATTCTTCCTATATCTAATGAACACTTCAATATTGAGATAAAAATTCTTGCTTCTAATATGCCAAATTATAAACCAGCAGTACTTTATAATGTCATCATCAAGTACAAAGAAGGCTGTTCTATGTATAGAACCTGCAAGGTCATTTCGCATCATAAGATATCAATTTAGTATCAGCATTTAACTATCAAATGCTGATTTTAATTGGAAAGCTCGTTAATCATCTGGCAGTGTTTAAACAAGCTGCCAGGCTCAAAAAGACAAGAATGAGCTCTCCATGAGTCAAAAAAAAAAAATTTCACTAACTTACTCAATATTGGCTGATGTTAAAACTTTATTTTACACAGTCTAACAATTATTTAAGTTTAAAAGAGTGTATTTGAGGTTGGTAATAATATATAAAGCATTAGGGAAAATTCATAAATGTTTCTGCAACATGAGGCTTCACTAAGACTGAAAATTCTGAAAACTGTGAAAACCATCAGAGAGATGCAGATTCTTTGTACTAAATTCAGTTATTCAGAATGATAGCACTATTCTATCTTCTCATGTATCCCTTTGCAGGCTGTCATGTTAGGTTAAATCCACCACTTTATCCCAAGACTAATTTTGGAGGGAAACTCTATATACAGAAAAATTTATTTTATTAGAGGAGTAGTGTGCTATTTCAAAATCTGACAGTAACCACGTTTTCAGTAGACTGACACTTAATTCCAGCATTGCTGGTGCCGCATGGCCTTGTGAAAAGGGAATAGAGATGCAAAAATAAAGGCAATGATGCTCTGGCTCTTTCGTAACTTTTTCATTGGCAGAATACATTACACAGGTATATCTATTGCCTTCCTGCACAAGAGAACTCTCTTTGTGACCAACAGAAGCAAGAAAAAGTCTTTGTGTACAAGTGATCACAGACCATCATGTATAACTCATCCAGTTCAGACATCTAAAAGATGTCTGGCCTCAGCCAGTCATGAAGGATTTCTCTGCATTTAATGGAGAGTATCTTTATCTCATGATCTATTCTGAACTAAAACTGAAATCTTAGGTGGGATGAATCACACATACTAGGTGTCCATCTTTTTCTCTCCCCTTCAACTACTGTTTTAGAGAGGATGCTCACCTTTTAGGTGACTCATTATGAAATCCAGCCCAGAAGATTAGGAGATGGCAACATGATGATGAAGCAAAAGGAAAAAAAAAAAAAAAAAGACAGCCAAACAAAAGCTAGGCGTACCTGGACCAGAAATCAAATTGAAGAGTCTGAACTCTTTCATAATGTATTCTGTTTGGAATACTTTTGCCTGATAGCCACATGGGTTGAATGTGTCTTCATTTCAGCCAAGGACAGGGTGAGGGGGCATGAGGGGGCGGAGCCTGGAGCCATGTGGGCACGGCCAAGATTTTGTGTAATTCAATAGCATCTTGTGTCATGGGCAGGGGCAGGAGAAAGGGACTCTCCCACTTCCAAGAAGAAGCTGCATGGCTTGCAATTGATCATGTAGGGCCTGTCCACCACTGTTTTTCATTGTCCCAGGCTTGGTGAATATTTTGCATGTAAATCACCCTCTCCTTGTACACTTTTTTTATAATATTGTTGCTATTGCTGTTTGTTTTCTTATCTCATTGCTGTTTCCAGTAAATCGCTCTTATCTCAACCCATAATCTCTGCCTTTTGTCTCCCACAGGAGGCTCGGGGGAGGAGAGGCTTGTGGTTTGGAGTGTCGTTCCTAAACCACGACAACAGGATAAGCATGAAGGATAAAAAAATGTAAGTGGGCAAAATGTGCTCATTATTTTTAAAATATGACAGTATATTTACAAAAGGGACTGCAAGATCTTCCTAGTATGGTGGATACTGGACATGCTTATTCAGTAGGTAGGATCTAGTAATACAGTGTTTTAGCAAATGTTTAAAATTCTCTTTGCCCTTCATATGCATTCCCTATATTCCTCTGAATCACAAAAAAACTATTAATAAAAATGCTTTGAAGGACTGTATTTCCATTTAAAAGTGGGTTTGCATGAGAAAAATAGTGTCTTCTCACTAAAGAATTACAAGTTTATTATACTTTTTCATATGAAGTATCATTTTGGCGAGGAAAGGTAAAAATTAATTGTATTGTATAGTACTAGGTTTTCAATGAAGCTGTTAAAACTTTCTGCTGGGTTTCTGAACTCCCCTTGGAAAACAGGAGTCTTGGAAGACAGAGTGGTAGAGATTAAGGGTAGCTAAAAAATACTGGTTTCTAAAGGATTCAGGGAATTACTAATAACTAAATTAAAATTCTGCAAGGAAACATCTGAGAAAAGCATTTCCATGTTTATTAAAAAACATCTACCCTGTATTATGCTGAATACATTAAAAAATTATATCCCAGATCAGTGCTAGAGGACATGTGACTATCAAATACAAACTGTGCCAATATTAGAGCCACCTGTCTCTCTTTTTCCCTCTCTCTCCAGCAATTCTTAGAAACCAAGAAAGATTTTACTAATACCAATTTATATATGCATATCCACATGTTAAAAGCGAGTTCAAAGGAGCTGGAAAGAAGACTAATCATTAACAGAAGACTTGTAATAATCTTGTTACGACTGGTACATATTAAGAGTGATGTGGCATGCAGTAATTTTATAAATGTCTTTAAGTTGTAAGATACAAAAGGGTTTTTTATTGGTCTACTACTCTGATACTTTTAAAAGTGTATAAACAGAAAATTAAGTAACAGCCTGCATAAAGGAAGAACACTTTTTGTTTCACTTCTGTTAAATCTTGGTAAACCTGTGAAAAATATGTCACAGAAAGCAACTAACTACCATGGTAAACCTTCGTAAAACTCAAAAACTCTAAACCTATAATAATCCTAATCTGAACAGCTAATCACAGTGTGAAGCTATTCTAATGTGTATCCAATTATAATCAGCACTTTGATAATGGCACTGTCATTAATCTTCTGTGCTACTTCTCATTATTTCTACAGACACTGTTAAAAGCAAATTCTTGGAGCTATTTAATAGAGATGAGAAGTTTCAGCCTTTGTATTGCTTGAAATTTTCTATGACATTCCTTATTCTCAGGAATTTCAAATTTTGGCAATACATTTTCAACAAAAAAAAAATCTTTAACCTATTATCTGGTTGAGGTTTGTTGTTTAAGTATGCAACAATTTTTCAGATATTCCTTTGCAGACTGAAATCAGACTGGGAAAGGCAGAAAAGATTTGCTATGCCACAGCTTTATGAATTTCTTCTCTGGTCTCATCAGATAACTTGTCACTTCACACTCTGGAGCAGCAGCAAACTGAAATGTGTCAACAAAGCTGCTTTTCCTGGTCCCTAGGAAAAAAAGTACTGCCTCAGAACAAAACATAAACTCTTCTGGGAGATTTCTCTCCTGACACACACTGTGGAAATGAATTTGACAACTAGATGCTCCAAGAAGTCCCTCAGAGCTTGAATGTGCCCTTGTTCAAAGCCACTGTGGTTAATCAGGACTTTAGCAGGACCTGTAAAAATAGAACAAGGAGCAATGGTTTTAAATTAAAAGAGTTGATTCAGACTAGATAGAAGAAAAAAAATAAATTGAAAATGAGGTGGTGAAGACTCAAACACGTTGCCCAGAGAAGTGGTGGATGCTCCACACCTGGGAACATTCAAGCTATCGACATCCATACCCAACACATCCACCTTCATCCATAAGCATCCTGGGCCTCTTCTCAGGCCTGGAGAGAGCTTGGCTCAAAATGGTTGTAATTTTCCCTCTCCTCTTCCAGGCATGGAGAGCCAAGGATAAAGATGCAAATGAACTTAAGATATTAACAAGTTTTCAAAATGAAAAATTGTCAATGGGGAAAGAACACCACCACCAAAACTGCAAGGCTTTTTCTGGTCTTGTAGCTTTCTGTCTAGCTGCTTCCTTTTCTTTCGCCCTCTTTGCAGGCTCTCCTGGGGAGAGGAGATGACTGCTGCTTGGCCTCTGTGGCAGGTCAGGCTGGTAACCTGGACACAGAAAGCACTGGAAGAGGATGAAATAAACAGAATGGTCCTGTAATAATGGCTGGAGTGCTGCCTAAAGACAAATCTTCCAATGCCTTATTATTTGTGGTCCCACAAAAATCAGTGAGGCATATATAACACAAACAGCAGTGACAGCCTGGCTCTACACTGCAAGACAGTCTTTCAGAAGACCTTTTTGAGATATAAATACAGTCAACTTGGCATTGATTCAATGGGATTTTTTTTAAATGCAAGAAGCAGGTTTCAGGATTGGAACATAATGCAATTGTTTTGAAACCCAGTACTGAAACAGTTAATATATTCTACATTACAGTATATCAGCCAAAGAAAATAGGTGAGGGAAACAGTTGTTGACCTTCATTTATCAACATGAATTTAAATGGTTTTTAATTTGTTCTCCACACTACAACTGGCATTTGAGAGGCAAACAACATGTGTCAAGAATATCTACCTGAAACACATTAAAAAAAAAAAGTATAAAGATGAGTTATTGAGAGAAAGAAAAATGTCAGGTTGAACTGACAGACAAAACTTTGGATAAGGAGATTGAGATCTCCTTAAAAGACAGAGAAAAACAGTGACAGGAAGAAAAGATAATAAAAGATAATAAAGAATAAAATACTATGGTTAAAAACATATGAAATAATTTTATAGACAAATATGGGCAGATGCGACATTGACAGTGTTATTACTTGGAGAAATTTCAAGCCTGTGGGTTTGGTGGTTGGTTTTGCTTTGGTTTTGGTTTTTTTTTTAATAAATCTTATTATGACTATTAAGACTGAAAAGATACTGATCTTTCAGTATCTTCTTACTTTTAAGATAAAATACTGTCAACTAAATAAAACTAATTTCTGGTCTTGTTCTTCACGGGATTTGGAACACGCAAATGAAGCCATCAGTATGTTGGGACCAGCAGACCAGATTTCCTGGGCAGCTGTTACATTGCATAAATAAATGCAGGTTTCAGCCTACAAAATCAAGCTGAACTGCAATTCTTTTATCTGTGATTAATTTCACAGACTGTTTTACACCCTAGAAATTCAAGAAGCAAGACACCAAACCAAGGAAAGGGTTGTTTCAAGACAAGCTTAGGAGTAACACATATCTGCAGTTCTACTGCAACATACTAAAGTTTATGTATTTCAGTTTAGCATCAATAACTGGCATACCAGCCCATTACAAACTGCACACCAAGGGAATGCAATCCCATAAGAGATGAGTGATATACCTGAAAAATTACATACATACTGATTTGGTAGGTGAACACACTTGTCTCTTAACGGATACAAGTAAGTAAGGGCCTGCAATTTTACAATAAACTTTGAAAAATAATTAAAAATGGCACACAGATAAGCAAATTAGTAAAACCATGCATGTGATACTGCTGCACAGCGCTAGTTTTCATGGCTTTGTTTCCCAGGTACTGGAAGCCTCCTGCCCCCAGCTGTCCTCCTAGGAGCATCTCCTACCTCTTTAATCACATCTTAGACTGCAACTCTAAACAGCATTGCTTTCTGATCAGCATCTCCCAGGTCTCCAAACAGTGGACCCCTGACCACACAGAGTGTAACCAGTGGGCACCAACAAATTCCATAAACATGTACTTCAGTGCACAAACTTTCCTCAGGTGATGAAGGCAAATCATTTCTGGCTGCAATCCAACATGGCATTGCAGCCTCATGTTACTGCACCGCAAGTCCTTGACCGACCACAGATTTACTAGAATGGTTACAAAATTCCAAACATTACTACTTCTGTAGCCTTTAGAAATTATGCACTTCTTTCAGATGTTTTGCTTATCTGTATTTTTCCTACTGCACAGTGTCTATACTGTAAGACATGGAAAAAGCTTTCATATCACACAGCTCATCAGAGGCTTAAATGAACCAGTTTTAGATGTATGATTTTGACCTCATTACTGTCCTCAATCAATGAAATAAAAATGGCGGCTGTCATAACATCATCTCTTGGATACATTACTGTGGGAATCAGCAATCAGAGTCTGCTCCTCAGATGGTAAAACTGCTATTGAATATATTTGCTAGTACTAAGCCTGATTAAATGATAATACAGAAAAAGGCTTTTTGGAACTCAATAAGCCAATCAAACTATCTCTGAGCAAACTGGAGTGAAAGATACATCCTACCTGCATCTTGTCATAACCTTGGTCCACTTGCAAAATGCTGTAGAAAAAAACCCCCTCACCTGACAGTTCCTATGCCACTGCTTAAACACATCTTAATGTGCTTGTATGTGATATGCTGCAAATGTCACAATAAAACTCGCCACGTGTCTCAAGTCCTGTTCTGAAGGTGAAACATATAGTTTAAGATCAGTGACAAATTTTTAAAATACTCCTTATCTTCAGAATGAGATTATCTCTCTTTTTCACTTTTCCCCACATTTATGCCAGCCATATACTTAGCACAGGATGATCCACACCCTGGAGATGCCCCTTTCTCTCCACTGCCTACAGAAGGAGCTGAGGTAACTGTAACTCACTTGAAGCTTGATGCTTAACACAAACAACTTACTGCACTCAGCCCATCTAATACCAATTAGATGGACTATCTATGGCTGCATTCAATTTAAGAGAGTTTTCACTTACATGTACTAGGTCATTTTCAGAACTTTACACTTCCAAATGTATTACTATATAAACAATCATTATTTGAATTTCTAAAAATATGGGGATGCTTTCAGTTTACTAAGCCTTTAGTTTGCGCATATTTATGAGTAGTAAGCTGGTCTATGTACAGCTTGCCTGTTACATGTACTGGACATAAAATGTATGTTATTTTTGTGAGACTTGAGTGACCGATACTTACCCCAAAGACTCAATAACTCATTATCAGACCAGAAAAAAGATGTTTTTCCCCAAAAAAATACAGAATGAATTAGCACTTAGACAAGTTTTCACCAAGCCTCCCAAACCAAAATTCTTCAAATTTTGCTCTGTTCGAGTTAAGGCATTCTAATTTATTGAGTTATTTGTATTTGGCACATAGACTTTAACTGCTTTTTAATCCAGTTTCATTTTTACCATTAAAGTAGTGGTAATTTTTTTACCTGAAAATATGCTGTGCGATGTCTGAAGTCATGTTATTAAACAATTCAACACTGTTTTGTATATAGTATTATTTTGAGGTGAAACTGTTCTATTAAGTTTCTGTTTCCCAAATCATGCATCTCTATGGGATGCTGCGTTTTGCTAGTTCTTTTATGATTAGCCAAATATTCCTTCTTTCATTTTGACATATGTATCAGTTAAATTCTACAAGCAAGGCTTCTTCTTGCTGCAGTATAAAACTGGAAGGTTGTACCTTTGATTTCTTTCATAATGTACTTCCAATTAGTTTAATAATGTTCCCTGCACACCTGTAGAGAAATGGAGCTTTGAACAGAGGCAGAGTGCAGGCAGAAGAAAAGACATCTCTGTTCCTTCAACAGCAGGTAGGGAAGAAACAACGTTTTACCTTTCTATAGTCCTCCCTTCCTTCATCTACTTTTTCTCCTCACAGATGCATGTAACAAGATGTCAGCCTTCATCCATGGGAGACAGTATGGAAAGATTTGGGCAGAAAAGGCTCTCCATAGCTGGATGACTCCTACCTACTCCTGGTCAGGTGAAAAGCTTCTTTCTAACAGAAGGTGATGTGTGATTAGGCATACAATAAAAGTAATTTACCTTAAAGTAATTTCTCCTGAGTATCCTCAACTACCTTATGATCTACAGCATACAAATTGGGAGGGGATTTTTTTGGGCAGAAGATAAAGCTGACTTTTTTCAGGCTGTTTTTAGCCTGGTTTCCTATGGAAACAAGACTGAGCAACAATATAATACAGTCTGTGTGTCCTCTCCTTGTAATTTTTGAACTAAGTAGCCTGATTTCAACTAAATGTGACTGAGGAGATAGAAATCTCAAAGATAGTTACACACTTATAAATTTTGAAAGCGGCAGCTGCTGGAGAGAAAAGAGACCAGGATCCTCGTATTAACATGCAGGGTGCTAACAATCTTATCAGCCCATTTCTGCTGTCAAGTGTGGCAGCCAGCATACCATCACCAGAATATATGCATATTCAGAGATAAAAGAAGACCTCTATAATTCAATTATTAACCAAGGGACATAAATCCACAAGAAACTGGTCCTCTTCAATTTTGATTCTTTTAGCCCTTTTCTCTTTTAACTAGACAGCCAAGATACCAGGCTGATGAGGGGGGAAAAATTAAACAAAAAGGATGAACAGTTTAAATTAAAACCAAAAGCATACAAAATCCATACTGTAGCAAAAGAGAAGAGTAAATAGGTGGAATAGAAAGTTTATCAGTTATTATATTATAAGGGTGGGCAGCTTTTAAGGTTATGTCCTACATTTAAATACATTTACAATTTTACCAGGTTCAAAAGTCCTACACACACACACAGACAAACACAGAGATACAGGAAGGAGATTATAAGCATCACATTTAGCTGCTACTAACTAACCATATTGAATGATTCAGCTTTTTCATGCAGATAAAAATGACATAAGGCTGAAAATCATTTTCATTTCCTACATTCCACAGCCAAAGAAACACATAATGGTTGAAGAACTGGGACTCCCCCACCAAAACCATTTTTACAGCTCTTGAGTGATTAGTTTGAGATGGTCTAGCATAATCATCTATGCCATAATTTCTCCTTGCCTGTGTCAAAAATACTTCAAAAATACCACCAAATACTCACTGATTCACTGTCAAAATACATGCATTGACTAGAGAAAGTGGTATGAAAAGTTCCATTACACAAAGTAGCATAATTGTTCATTATATATCCAATGTTCTGTTAGTGTTTACTATAAATAAGACTGCTCTGTTCCAAGATTTCACAAGACAGATACAAATTCTGAGCTTTCTGCCAAAAATTTTCAAAATCTAGAAAGTATTTCTCAGCTAGGAGTTCCTGAAATACAGTTAATGTTTGATCACTACCTAATAGTTATCAAGGGGAAAAAAATTAAAGAATGGAAAAAAATGAGTTTCATTTTCCCTCATTTTTGCAGCAATTTTTTTTATTTTTGTCAGATCTCTTTTCCTTTGCATCCCCTCTGCTCTTGCTGGGAATCAGGTGCATGCTGCCAGCAGGACTTGTTAATTCAAGGAGCTGCTGCTGTCCAATTAAGCTTGGTGCCAGATCACAGACAGCCAGACACCAAGGTACCTAATTCTCCTTCCTAGTTCAGCAGTTAAGTACAACACCATTAGCAGCATAGTCTAGGTATTAATTCACTCATTTGTAGGCATGCTCTAAGGTTAATTCATGTCACTCCAAATGGAGAAAAAAACTAAAAGAAGTGAAGAAGGATATAAAGCACTTAAAGTAGCCTCAGTAGTAAAACAGAGTTGCCTTTAGTCAAGAAAGTAATCCCGAAGACCTGAACTCAGATCAAAGTTTACTTAAGCAATCTACTTTTACTATTTGAAAGTTCCTGGGTGCCTAATATTTCCCTTTAATACATCCATAGGTTTTTTCCCAGGTTTGGGAATGCTGAGAAGCCAGCATTTAGCTAAAATGAAACATAAAAATCAAGTTGACAATCTCCTGCCTACCTTCCATGAAGAACTGAATTCATTAGATTTTTTCATGACATGCTGCATCATGATCAAGCACATCTGAAGTAGTGTTAACCAACACTTTTAAAAGGTAACACAAAGTGCTGGTTCCCCTTGTTTTTCAGTAGCTGAATGTAGTTGAGCCTATTTTCAATGTGTGGTCTGCAGGCATTATACAAGAACAGTCTTGGTGTAATCCATAAAGAATAACTAAGAGCATCTCAATCATCAATAAGACTTAAGTTTGATATGGATGGATATACATCTCAGCCAGAATAGCCCTTAAAAAAAAAATTCAGGATCTTGATTCAGTGGATATACTCTGATTCAAGGATATACTCAGGATATCTTCAGACGTAAAAGTTCAGCTCCTTTCTTTGGGCAACTGCAATTCAGCCTGTCTCCTACTACTCTGCAGGTTATGCAAAGCATCAAGCTATGTGACCTGAGTGAGAAATCAGGTATGGGAGGCACAGCTCCTTACACTATACACTGTATTATGACAGAAGTAGATGCTCAATCCAGGCTGATGGAGGATCCAATTAACCTCAGAGAACTGTGCTGAAGTAGCCCAAAAGTAGCCAGCAATTAGCAAAGGAGACCCATCTATATCCTAAGTGCTATTCCTCTCTAGATCTCTACAGAGATATAAGAGGTAAACAACTTTCCTAAGATGAAGAAACGCCTTTTGAAAATGTGCTTGAGATCACTCTTTTCCTTCAGGCAGCACTGGTAAAAATCCATCCGATGTTTTCAGGTCCTCTACATACACTTGTCTAATGGATTCACTGCTTCTTTGAGGTGGGAGAGCTGAAGTTTTATCTGCAACATCTAATTTCCCTGTAAAGTGTCCTCACAAATGGGTTGTACATTATTCTGGCTGGGAAAGAGCCCCCTCCAGCCTTTCCTTAGTCAAGAGGAAAAAGAAAAAACAAAGAGCATAATTCTGTAGGTTTGAGGGTAGAGCAGCTGTGTGAGAGAAAAGTATGCTCCAGTTCCGTCTGCGATAACTGTTTATGAAATGTATTCAGTAATTGGTTAGCACAAGGAACTAGACAGCTCTCAGTGGCAGGTTTAAAGCCCTCGACTCCACATCTGCCCCCCAGCAGCTACGCTGTCTTGCACTCAGTTCTCATCCTTGCAGCTTATACTTTCTCAAGTACAAGATAAAGAGCTGCTAACACAATTTCTAATCTTGACATTTAAATATTAGTCAGTGGCTATGCTCAGCATTCAGTAGCCAAATCTTCTTTTCATTTGTGGGTGTTTCAGTTTCTTGGGTCTTTTAAATTCTTCTCATGATGGCAAAGGCAACTTTATTTCCAGCCTCCTTAAAAAGGCCATCCAAACAAATAGATGACATAACAACATTACGAAAGAGACAAAATTAGCAGTCATGAAAAGTACAGAAGGCTAGGAATAAAATATATATTTGCTGGGAATAAAAGCAGTGACATTGACAGTGGCACCTGAAAGAGGAATCTGCAGACAGGGTTTTTACAGACACTGAGGCCTGTAGGATACTGTGCTTAACTTACTGCATACTTGATTTGACCTTACTCAAAAGGAAGGACAGGTGAGAGATGGGTGCTGATGTGCAGTCCAGAAGCCAGCATCATTCCCCCATAATTAAGCAACAGGTTTACTGAGTTCCATGGAACCTCCTCTGCACCTTGTGGATCCCATTTGAGCACTGGAGCCCATGTGTCTAATCCTAAGAGTTAGACTGTTCTCCAGTCTAGAAAGAGCAAACAGTCTATGCCAACTAGCAGAAAGAGCAAGAAAAATATTAACTGGAAAGCTCATATGTTTATAAAATATTTAAATACTTATTAATATAGTATTTTAAACCCAATATATAATGCAGGAGATAAAATACTTCAGGTAGTGTAAGAAGAAATTAAAAGATAAGTAGAAAGCATAGTGTAGCAATGAAAGATGCCACCACTACAAAATCTATGTAACAGGTACCAGTGGCTCCTTTCATTGCATGATACATTTATTACCAGGAACTTGATGAAACTTAGTGTCACTGACCAAGGCTCCAGGTTTTATCAGGCTGGGAGAAACAGCAATACAACCATGCAGCTTTTATGATGCATACAGAAAATGAGAGACAACAGTTGGATCCAGCAGTCAGAAAAATGGAATATAAGCACTGACTCAAGAGTTACTGCACTCTCATAAGTATATTTCTCTTGATAGTATTTTAATCAATTGCTCTTGAACTTGGGCAATACATCTGCTGTATTTCCCAAGCTATTACACACCAAGATTTTCAAGCTGCTATAATTTATAAACGGACCACACACTGTCCTCCCAGATATTATTAAATCCAACCACAAGTGGCCATTCCACTATGCACTCCACTGACTCTATAGCAATGACCACATTTCAAGTTAGAAAAAGGAAACTGAGAAGTTTAAATAAGAAGGAAAAAAAAATCACAAATGAACAAACAAAAACAACCAAACTTGGAAAAAAAATCATCTCATAAATACAGCCCAGGGCTGCCCAAGAGATGAGGCTCAGGAGGAAGAAATGACAGTCTGCAATATTTTGAGGTGGCACAGTGAGCTTTGTGGGATGATGCTAATAATAAATACCAATTTAGAAAAGACCACAATTTCAACTTTTGCCCCGAGCTTTTTTGAATGTCTGTATGCCCCTGAATGTATAATATGGCAGTGGTTTGATCTGATATGACTACTGATCTAGTACCATTTAATTAAAGCAATTACGGTAGAAATTCATTCTCATGAAGGAATAACACGCTTTGCTTGTTAAAACAGAAGCAGACAACTGAAAATTGAGTTGATTCCACATGAGTTCAATTGCTAATTTTTAATTTTATGACAGTCCTGAGATGCTGGATGCAACTCCCATTTCTGCACTGCCTGCAGAACACAGAAATGCCCCAAGACAGAGTAAGGGCATATCAGCAGGGGTCACACAGGTTTTTCTCAGGCAAAAGACAGCCCAATCCCATTCTTTCATAGCACCTGGAAAACTCACATGTTTAGGGCAGATTTTCAGAACAGAATTACTTTTCTTCCCACAAGTTTTATGGAGGTCCTCAATAAGAGCTTTTGAAAACTCCATCCCAAAAGCACAGCTTTTAGGTCACCAGTAATGGTTCATCAACCGTATCTTTCAAAGCCTCTCAGAACACGAAAACCTTTTCAAGAAACCACTTTTATATAAAGACATTGCTTTCTTTGGGAACTGCACATGTATATGAAGGGATAGAGTTTGTTCCCATATAAAAGGAGTGCAGTCTACCCACAGCGAACAATCGCAGAAAATGCTGTTGAAATTACATATATTCTCTAGCGGTTTTGAAAGGGATCTAAAGGTAGACCTAGGGTATGTTTTATCCCCTGTCTTGCTGCAAAAACTGCCATTAGATCATCACTTCAATTTTGTGAGAAATCTGTGTTCCTAAATGTTTTTTTGTTGGTGGAGAAGGAAGTCTGTTTTGTTTTCCCTTTGTTTTAATATTGCTTGTCTGGTAACCTTACCCTTTAGAGAGGCACTGGCTCTCTAGAAGCACTGAAATCAAAGCCTCTACAACAGTCATGCAATTCTTCTCCATCTACTGCAATCAGCTGAACTGTACCAGCATCTGCCTAACCTTAAGAAACATGGAGGGGATGCAAGGTGGGTTTTCCAAGTGGAAATTGCATTGCATATTATGACATGCACTAACTTGATAGACTCAAGGAACTTCCTCAGGTATTCTTGTGATTGTGGACTTGCTGGTTTTGAAAAGTTGCCAGACAAAAATGGACGAAATTTTATGACTTAATTTACTGTATATACCCAAGAAATATACAGAAGCAAAACAGTGGCTGAAGGTGAGGGTTCCCAATCGCTAAAATGATTTATCAATATTCAGAAATAAAATATGGAAAGATACAACACCTGCATCACTGATAGTTAATCAAGATTAAAAATTTTTCCTACATTTATGTACATTGCACAAATCTTTACACCTTCAGATTTTCTTGGTTTTGCTATTACTTTTTTTTTATTTTTATATATATATATATTTTTTTTTTTATATCTCAGTCTGAGATTTTGCACTTGCTTTAACATTTTGTTGCCTAAGGTGCAACAGAAGCTAAAGATATATATTCGTAAAGACCTAAAAAAACCCCAAACCCACGTATTATGCCAACGCTTAAAACCTTTGTTGAGTCATTATATTTTTAATAGAAAAGAAAAGGCACAAAATTCACTCTTCTGTGAATGAGAGGCATATTACTAAGTCCACTGATCCCAGGAAAATCCTTATAAATTGTCTTAGGAATGGTTCTCTTACGAATTAAGCATATATGTCTCCACCAGGCACTGCCCTGTTCACAACTCTGAAGTAAGCAGCCACTGAAGCATTACTCCAAGAACCCTGGGAGGAAATTATAGCAATCCCTTCACCTCTTCCTCAGTGCCAGGGGTAGTCATCACCAGGGGTCTCAGCAAAGAGAAGAAGAAAGAGCATTTTTCACATGGTAAGTAAACAGACAGAACATTCTAGCTTAGGGATAGCAGTGGAGGAAAGCAGTAGCTTTTACTTGGGAGACAATGTCTTCCGTGTAAGCAAACTTTAAAGGGTCTGCAGATAAGCTTCACTTCATAGAGGGAAAGTCTGAATTGACACAAAAGCAAGACCAATGAAATCTTCAGAGAGGCTGTGACAAGCAAGGAAGATTGCTCTCATTAAGCATAGTCTTAATTCTGTATATAATTAATGTATCATTCTGTATTTAGGTCCCATTACTGCAAATTTCTATTTTAAAGACATTCTGTTTAGTCCTTAAAGAGGAAACAGTGTCTGTGTGACCTGACAAACAAGAAGAAATTCCTGATGAATGAACATGGTACACAGGTACTGAAACATTCAAAAGTGTCCAGCCCCACAATGGACTATTTCAAGGGCCTCCAGGGAATAAAAAATATATTTTTTTAGAATGGGGTATTTTAAGAATCAGCACAACAAAAAACAGGAAGGAAAGAAGAAACATTTTCCAACAGTATCCTGTCAATAGGGAGGAAAATCGCTCCAGCACATTGCACAGAAATAGAGAGCATACTTAAAAGCTGAGCTAGTGTATGACAGAAGGTTTAAAAGAAGCTAATAAAATTCTGAGATGTGTACAACTTCCACTGCCCTCCCCAAGAACTTTAAATCCTGTCCAGCCTTTTAGCAAGAAACTGGTCTAACTACAATTTAATTTTTCTGATCTCAGTGCCACTACCTGACCTCAGACATTTCACTCAGTTTTTAACCTCAGACTCTTCTGCAGTCACCAGCTGTAGCATCTATCCTGCTGCTCCAGTGTATGAAACACTGTTACGCTGAGAACACAATGCATCACTGTACTTGCTCTGCCTGCACAGTCCCTACCACAGGTATGCATTCTGCCGCTCACAAGTTCACTGCAGCCGAAAACCACTTCTTCTCAAAGAATTTATGTACTTAAAATTGGTAATTTCATTACTAAAGAAGATCCATCCTCCACAGTTAACTTGCTTTCAGTAATGGTCAGTGAAGCACTGCACCTGCATCCCTTAAAGAAGTTTGGGAAAGAGCCAGCTTTGAACCTACAGCAAACTCTGCCGGTTTCAGGAATCAGCAAGGAACTCTGCCTGCTAAAAAAACTGCAAGGGACCAGCATCAGAGAAAGAGCAGACAATATTTCTACGTAAAAAAGTTTTGTTAGGGGGAAGAAAGTCCAGGAAAGAATGAGGAGTTTCTCAGATATATTTCCCACCTTTAAAAAAAGGGCTTTTAGCCATTTATGTTCTCAGCCTGGTGAGGGAGGTCCTTCCTAATGTGTCTGATCTGTGGCCAGAGGCATCCCAGGTGAAAATACTATCCTTTGATGAATTAAATATCACAGAAACGTAGGAATGGTTTGGGTTGGAAGGAACCTTAAAGGCCATTTAGTTCCAACCCCTCCTGCCAGGGACTGAGACACTTTCCACAAGACCAGAATGTTCAAAGCTCCATCCAGAGTGGTCTTGAACACTCCCAAGGAATGGTGTTACCAAACAAGTCATATCTCTTTAAAAAGGAGTCTATGCAGCACTGGGGGAAAATGCTGGTACCTAATCAACAAGAAGTAAGATTTAGTCCGTGAAACAGATAGCAGCTAACAAAGCAACCTTGATGTCCATGTGTTAGAAAAACAAATTAAAGTTTAGGACTTGACATGCTCCAGTGATCTGAGACCTGGGAAGGAGGTTAACATAGTTTGGGAAGAAGGATGCAACTCTGACAATGGACACAAAAAATACAGAATTTATGGCCAACAAGGACATTTGGCAGGACTGCCTAAATAGGAAGAAACTCATCTGAAATCAGCTCCAAGTGGGTGAAAGGTCATTCTGGCAGGGGGGATCTGCAACCACCAACCCACAGACCACTGACCTAAGAAACCCACCAACCCAAAAGAAGAGAGAAACTGAGCATGTGAACTAATTAGCATGAGAAGTGGGAGAATCATTAACCAATAGAAGATAGAATACTAAGTACTAAGAGAACTTATATCCAGTGAATACTAATTCCAATGAACACTAATTCCTTTGTTTGCTAAAATGTATAAGTACTTAAAACTTTTGACAGCTGGTGTACATGTTGGATGGAGCGATCCCCATGTACCTCAGTGCTGAATTAAAGTAATGTCAGCTTTCTAACCTAACAATCTGGTTGGAGAGTCTATTTTCCGGTTTTCGGTGACAACGGGGCATCCACAGTTTCTCTGGGCAACCGTTTTCAGTGTCTCACTACCCTCAGACTCATTAATTTCTTCCTGATATATGATCCAAATATACCTGTTTTCAGCTTAAAGCCACTCCCCTTGCCCTATCACTACATGCCCTTGTAAAAAGTCCCTTTCCAGCTTTCCCTTTAGGTGCTGGAACACTGTTTAGGGTCTTCCCAGAGCCTTCTCTTCTTCAAGCTGAACAACCCCAACTTGCTCAGCCTGTCTTCATAGAAGAGGCATGATTCCTATGATTCTATACACACTTAGATATATAGGTATATGTAGATACACATATATATACATACTCATAGGCAAACCTACAGATATCTCTTCCTAAGTTTCAGTGACTGGTTGGGAGCATTTCAACCACAGAGTTACGTGGTTCTGCTGGCTAGGACTTGGGTTAGGATATTTTGGTTCAGGAGAAGCATTTATACAAGGGCTGTCAGGCGGTCCCAAGACCCTACAAGTTGGGGGTGAGTGTGAAGATTCCACCCACTAGGGATATCTGGTCCCACTCCCTTTTACCCTCACAAATACAGGAAAAATGAGGATAACTGTCCCACAGTGCCTAAAGAGTGATTTTAGAATTATTTTAGACTATGAACAAGGCACAGTGAGCTGTTTTCATGAGCTGGTACTAAAGAAGTTGCTGAGGACTAAGCTGAGAGAAGACTCTTTGGAAATGAACTGACTGGATGATGATCAAGGCTGTATTTACTGGAGGGCAGAAAAGAAGCCCAAGAAAGGAGAGACTGCAAGGGAGGAGTTAATACTCACAGAAGAAAGAACAAAACAAGGAGAGGTTTTGAGGGAAGCAGTGTTCAGCTGACTGTCGCAGGGCAAGAGGGGGAGCACTATCACAATGTTGAGCAAGTAGGATAAATTTCAGTGCTGGTTCTAGGGGAAAAGATTTAGGGCCACTAAATCCTATAGCAGTGTTCTCTGCATGTTTGGGATTTAGCATTCATAGCAAAATGAAATAAAATAAAACAAAATAAAATAATATTAAAAATAAAATAGAGGGCTATGTAAAGAAAGCACTGATTATACAGTGCTTAAAGAGCATCTTGCTCCAAGACTATTTTAAACTGCCTTAACAAGACTCCTTCACGACAAACCTTCCTGCATCAGCCTAAGACACATGCCTGACTGTTGTACTAGGATACAGACAAGGCACAGCAATTGCTTTTCAGTAATCTCTGGTAGGCATAGTGTTTTTTTAGCTGGCTTGTGCTGCAATACTGCTGAGAAAGGCTCATCTAGAGCCCAGACCACCATGATAGTTGTAGTATCTACAGTGCTACGTCCCCTTTTTAGTATTTTCTTATGACATAACTGTTTAAAAATCACGTCCTCATCTTGTGGAACTCATAACTTTTTATCAGCACTTCAAATATAGTCACACAAAAACACACTGAGAGCAAATTACCATTAATGCTGGCTAACAAAACCCCCAGCTTAACATATTGCATTATTGAGTAAGGATGGAAGTTGGAAGTCCAGGGGAAAAATAGCATACATGCAAACCATGCAACAAAGCAAACACACCACAGTTGGATATTGTCACAAAATTCACCTGGGAACAGAGAAAGCAGATCTACAAGTTTCATACATTTGAAAGTTGCATATGTCTTCTAGTGCCAACATTTCAGACACTTAAAAAGAATTAGAATGATGTAGGGCTATTCAATGGGCCTCACATACCTGTGGGGTTTTTTTAATAAATGGGTTAAAGTATGGAAACCCTAAGTTACAGAAAACTGATGAAATTTCCCTTTCTTAGAAAATCACAAGCCTCTTAAGGGTGACACAGATTGGTCCCTACAACAAGAAGGCAAAATCAAACAAGTGATATCATGTCTCACTCCCTGAAGTTTTGCCTGGTATCAGCACTTTCACAGCTAAGTTAATTCAATGTTACTAAATAACAAATAAACAAACTTAGGAAAAATGAAAAGATTTCTAATACTTCAGAACATAACTCTCTGTATTTCTACACAACATTTCTAGAATATTCTGATCTGAGGACTTTTGTTGCTGAAGAAAGGAAACCTCCAAGTAAGCACAGTTATACCACCACACTAAGGTCCATAAATCAACCGTGGTGCAATTTTTCACAGTTATGAGCTTGGAAAGATTTATCTTGTTTGGAAAGCAAATTCCTACTCTAGTATGGAAATTCAAAACAAACTTTCTATATAATATACAATTTCTGTTTTCCTCTACTTGGTATGACCAATAGCAGAAACAGTAAATTGCTGTACTGATAGCCATGTATTCACTCCCATTGATCTCCAAATAGAAGTCATGACTTCTCTGTCAGATTGATAGTGCTGTTACAAAAGCTCTGATGCTTACCTGAAAGGAAAAATGCTATTTGGATTTCCTTTGAAAATGAGTCAGATTAGTTATAACAAGTATTCATCTGAATTAATAATGTGATCCTGTATTTTTCTGGTAAATGCTTCTAGCTTCAAAAAAGATGTTTGAAGACTGTGGCCATACTTCTCTAGACAAACAGACCTCCTTACTGTGGTATGTCTGGAAAGCTCGCCCTGATCTTCATGGGTCTATAAGAATAATGTTCCAAGTTCTTAACTTTTCCAGTTTGAAATAAAAGAAGCAACCCTAAGACTAAACTTAATATTGGCAATTCTAAGAAAAAAGCTTTTCTTTAAATATTTTTGGAACACAGGGTGGCAATTTCACTTACTACTCTCATGCTAACTCATGTAGGTATAACAAGTCCTTCCCATCGGTCTTCTAAAAACTATGTTTATTTTTCGTGGTGATTTAGTGCACAGTTCTGGCTTTTCTATAAAGAGTTGCATTGCTTATGCCTAATCACGATTAGGATGAGTTCAGCTTCCTGTTTGACATAAGATGCCTGTGAATGAAGAATGAGTCCTCTGGTAATGCTCAGTTAGTCCACAAAACAGTGGTTTCGTAATTCCTCAAATGTCTCTGATTCTCTCTCTCCTATAACTTGGACTGCACTTCAAACTAGTCTAGAACATGTGAAAGCACATAATACAACTGGTTTTGACAGTAAAATCAAGCTCTGTGTCAGAGAAAGGCTGCAGATCTAAGAGAGGCGGCTTTTTAATCTCCCTCAGAACTTAATGAACACCAAAAGAGGAATCCCAACCTCTGTATCAGATGTATCAACAGAAGTTTGCCTGACGAACGAAATGAACAGAAAATTGTTGAATGCATGATAATAAGTCCTGTCTCAAAAACTACTACTTCTCTGAAAGACTAAATAAAGTGTTTATAAGATGCAACTGATTTGCAAAAAGCAGTTGAATTTCCAAAAGCCTTCTTTCAGGTAACATACTTAAAAGAGCCTTAGACCTGACTATTGTGGGAGGAGAGGCAAGAGTGTCTTCTGGCTTGGTAACTGGCTTGCAGACAGGAAGCATGTTAGAAATAAAATGGTCGGTATTCACAACAGAGGAGGAAGCATTCCCATCAACTTCTTCCAGGTCTCATGACACTGAACTTTTTTTTTTTAGCATCTGAGAAATAAGAATGGTAAGTGAAGTGTGATGGTAAAGAATTAACCAGAACAGGAGTAAATAAAACTGCCTTTGAAGAGCCATATGAGGATCACACAATACTCAATCATTTGGCAAAGAAATGACAGATGAAATTCAAAGTAGTTACTTGCAAAGTACTGCAAATGCAAGGCAAGAAAGGAGAGCTCCAACCACAGACAGTCATGGACTGCTGTAACTTTCATTAGTATTAATAGTCAATTTAAACCCTTTGATTACTGTTCTTCATGCCCAGTAGCTGTTAAAAACAAAAGGCAATTTTAGGAATTATTAAGCACCAAGAAACAAGACCAAAAGAGAAAATTATTTACTATGTAACTTTACAATGCACAACATCTGCACACTCTCAACAGGATGGTATACTTAGCAAACGTACAGAGAAGACCACAATGAGTTAACTTCATCTTTGAAAAGATTAAATAGATTAAGAAATTTGAATTTAAAAAAAAAAAAAACAGATTTATATTTTATTTGAGGAATACTGTCTGCTGTATGCATGTTTTAGAGTAAACCATCTAGTTCTGATTTAGTTCTGCCTTTTCAGGATGTCTCTGCCTATAGTCAGTAGTATGCGATTATAGGGATTAAGGATGGAAGCTGAAGGGGAAAAACATATTAGGGTGGTTTTTTATTTTGTTTTGCTCTGTTTGTTTGTTTGGGTTTTTGCCTCTAGTATGCTCCTTGAAATCTACTGGGGCAGCAGCTACTACAATTATGTCAGAATATAGGGGAGGGAGAAGAAAGAAGATGAAATTTTTTCAGCACTCAGGGAAGGCACAAATGGAATTAGATGTGGGCAGCGCACACATTTTAGAATTATAATTTGAAATTAAGCCTTCAACACAAAAGCTCTGCTTCTGGGAAATCCATCTGAGCTATCAGTTTCTGTGGAGACAGGTAAACTTATGGTGAGGGAGGAGCATCTGTTGCCAATGAGTGACACCAGTTACTGACACCACATTGTTGGCTGGTGCAAGGTCATGGTACTACGGATCGAAGCTGCATTACATGCTGCAAACTTCAGTATAATGAAAAATGTTCCCGAGAACGCTGAAAACAAAAACTTCTCAAGGCTGAAAAATTAATAGGAGAAAAGTTTCTTAAGCAGAAATGGGAAAAGCGGTAATCAGCAATACAGGAGAGTTTTGTACTAAGTCAAAGGCATTAAGTGAGGGAGATCACAATATGGTATGTCTCCTAAACCTTGCCAATTTCTCATCTCATGTAACTCAATCATAGCTGTAACCTCACTAAATAGCAAGGAGAAGGAGACAAGCCAGGCTTCTCCCTCTCTCTTGGAATTTTCAGGGAAGTTCTGAACTTTGCAGTACAATATCCAAAGCAACTCTCAGAAGGAAACAGAAACAATAATCAACTACTCGATAGTAAGCAAAGAGTCTAGTCTACTAAATCGTTCCAAGAGAAACATTTGAAATAAATGAATGCCTTAGCTTTCAACTTTGAAGAACTGTTCTCATTTTCGTGGAGTGTTTAAAATAAATCTGCGTCCCACATGAACCTGGCACTTCAATACACTTACAGCAGTACTTCAGCAGCTGCCACTTGATCTGAACAAACTGTGGTTTTCCCCTCTCTTGAAGAGCTCAGACATAAACCAAACATTCATTTTTCAAACGTGCCTTCCCTAGTCTTTCTGCTGACAAGTCCACTCCCACACGCAAACTCTGTGTTCCTATTATTTGTCTCTTCGGCCCTCAGTGACAAACAGTACTGCAGCAGAACAGACTTCATGAAGAAGACAACCAGTGAGTCTAATACCAAACTATCCTCTCTGGGCATATATGGACCTGAATCCAAGTCAGATGCTCAAGAGAATCAAACTCTACACGAGGTGTTTGGTTTTTTTCCTGCAAATGTCCTTCTAGGGTTCCTCCTAACCTTACTAGGGCAAGAGTACCATAGTGTATGCAGTGGTGCTGGTTTGGGTATCATTTGAAGCACATCCTCCAATCTTACCAACCAGCCAAGTCACAGAACACTTAAGTGTGCATCTGAGCTCACATTTTTCAATGAATGCCATCATATTCCCTGTCCATTTTAATACAATTCCATTAAGCTACTACTATATGAATACCAGGAAAATTCATCACAGTATAAAAGGTCCATAATCAACCAAGATGTGTTTTGGGCCACAGGGAAAGACCACAGGGAAACAGATGTGGAGTGAATTTTATACAAAAAGGTGACATGGCAATAAGAAAGTCTAAATTCAGGCACCTGCACTGTAACTTTTATAAACATCTAAGGAGTCTTGTTTAAACATCATGAAGAAGGTTAGGAAAGGCAACATTCATACAATAAAATAATACCTACTGTCCTGCATGAATTTGCATCACACTGGTGAATGGTATAGGACTAAAGCAGGTTTAGTGTGAGCAAGATTGGGTGGTATTCAGTCTGTAGGACAAAAGCCTTCTTTTTTTTGCCAAACTTGGCACAGGCTTAGTGAATGGAGATGAGAGTTGCAGCTAGAGAAAGGATAATCTCATGAGTATCATGGCAAGAGCATTTCCATGGAGAACTGCTTGGTAGCATTCTTCTTCCTATAGGTTCCTGTATCTCAGCCAGACTTTCACAAATGATTCTCCATTTACATTAATCACTTTCTGGTGTCCAAAAACAGACACAATAGAGTCTGTTAGACAGAAGATCTGCTTGGAGACTGCAGCTAAAGCCAGTGTTAGTGATGCTCTGAAAATACAAAGTGCTAAATACTTTTACAACACAAGCTGAGCATCTGAATCTTTAAAAATGTATTTCTTTCTCACATGTAAAAGGAAAATAATATCTCAGGACAAATTGTGAAAATAAAAGGACTTAATTAAGTTTCCAGATACAGTAGTTGTAAGAGAAGTGGCTATAAGGATATTTATAGCTTATCTTCAGAACAGAATTTGAATAAGATCTAAGGTAAGAGAGAAAACAATTAATTGTCTAAGTACAATAAGTGATCGTGTATGAGAATTTGTGCATGAGTATACTTCTAGGACTATCTTTACTCATAGGTACAAGGGAGCCAAAGCTCCTGCAACAATCGTAATTATCTAGACTTTTAATGTTTGATGTTATAATTAAATTTCTAATAGTACACTAGCATATTGTCTTTTTGTTTTTTCCTTGATCTTAGCTATGAGCTAGTATTTTTTGGTGTTTTAAGTAGAAATATATGCTACAAATGCTGTGACAATCAGAAAGCTAGAGAAAAGTACATCACTAAGGTCTGCACCATTTCATACTTGATTTATTATGGCCTTGACATGAGAAATCTGCACTCACAAAGTATTCTTTGAATAAACTGAGAGATCTCTGTTTTCTGGGAGGGAGAAACAATACCTAAATTGACAGTGAAACAAGATTTACCAAACAGCTTTTGAGAGGACATGCTAGAAAACAGGAGTTAATGCTAGTAACAATTTAGAGGCTTTACTGAGTAGTCCAAGTACAAGATCAAAGTATTTGTTTTGCACTAGCCTAGTGATTACCAACAGCTGAATGCAAGTTTGGAGAAGGGTGTGCTCCAAAATAAAAAGAAGGGTATTGCCTATTTTCTATTGTTTCATTTTGTTGTAATATTATCATGTCTCTCTAAAACAACAGTCAAGAGCTGCATTAGCATGGATGGGGTGCAATAGCGATCACATCCTGCCCAAGGGAGAGCAACTCACCGGAGGGGACTGAAGTAAGAAGTGATGCACAGCTGCTGCCTGCACTGCCTTGCTCTATTTTATGATATAAACACTATGAACCGTATTTATATCACCTACTTTTAGACAGCTAATATAAGCTTTCAGTGCCTCAAATTTAGGCACCTTCCTGCAGCAGAGTGATTCTGACTGCCTCTGCTGAGGACCCAGACTCACCCTGTAGCTAAAAGAAAGACAGCTTTGAAGAAATTCATGCTTGCACCTACAGCAGCAAGCAGTGCAGTTCAATAGAAGCAACTCCTTAGGGTAATGCATGGCTGATGAGAAACCGACATCCAGACTATACTTATTAAAGGGTTTGGATTTATTTTGATCTGGGACTGGGAATTTGGTTATCTGGAAATGGTTGGAGCACATTGTCTGGTTACCTTCAAAAAAAGTCCATCTTGTGTTCTCCAAGACCACTTTATAATATGAATCCAAGCATGGACAATGGGGAGCCTTACTTCAAAAGCACATTCCTAATTCATACCGAAATGCTAATGCAGGTATGTTCCCTGAATGCTTCCAGGGAATGATGTAGAACATCTTAATTAGAAGTCTTCCCTCCTCCATTTACTACAAGTAACTACAACAGAAAAAAAATGTCATGTACTGTAACAAGAAAAAAGAAAACATAAAGAGTATGAAAATCTATATATTTCCAAGGGAAACTGCGGGGTATCTATACACCAGAATACCAGGCTCATAAACCTGATTAAGCAGACACCTAAATCCAGCTGGATTCAAAATGCCAAACACTTTTTTTTTGGGTGATGAACATACACAAGAGAATAGCACTCCTCCCTCATGGCTAGCAAGTTGAAGTTTCTGCCCCAAAATAGCCAATACAACTGCCTGGGGCAGGGTAGCTGGTTTTTTATGGGGCTTTTACAGAGGTCTTGGGGTTCTTAAAAAGACACTGACTCAAAATGCTCTCTAAGATTTTAGTATCTAAATTTTTCATAAAATCCTTCTAAGACCTTTTGGAGGTCTGCATATTCATAGCTCCTGTATAAGTGTATTACTGGATTTGCACACAATAATACACTTGCACTTCTGGGTACCCCTTTCACTTTGCTTGCTTTTCTGTTTGCTAGAACCACACATCACTTCCTACGCTGAGACCCTCTGATGTCACACATATAGTAAAAAAATATTGTTTCAAGAATGCCAGCAAATGAACAGCTTTGCTTTAATCACCTCTAGATAGATAGACAGATAGACAGACAGATAGATATATAGATACGCACCTCACAAATAAGATACAGACTTCTATCTTTCATAAATCAATTCCAAGTTTTTCAAGTATTTGGGCACTGACTGGCATCTTAATACCTTAAGAAGGTATTAAAAAAAATTCCCTAACCTATCCTTAAATGGAAGTATCTTGGAGCCTGGCTCTTTGTTCTTTTTCACGTAGTCACGTTCTTTTCTTAGCTGGAGCATATATTGAGAATCAAAACCTTTAAAATTGCCTTTTCATTATGGGATCATGAAGAATTTATATTTTACAATTTCAGTCCTTGAGAAATGTACTTGACTGAGAGTGACTAATTATGAAAATCAAAGCAACAGCACAGAATATTTGTTGAAGGAACTAATGACAACTATGAAGTTCAAACACTAGGAATACTGTCAGAAATACTCCAACAAGCACTTGTGCCTGATGAGATTTTGAAAGCAAATAAAATTCTGCAGAATTGATGTGCAAAAAATGCAAAAAAAGATTAAAGACTCACATCTGAAGGGAAGCTACCACATGACATTTCCTTCACCTCCACTTCTCTCCACAGGCTGCTGCACATTGTTTTGGAGCGCCTCTTCTCCCTCACCCTCGTCTTTATTTCCCATTTGCTTTCCTTTTGATCCTATTGCCAATGGGCTTTCAAGTACATTTCTTTTTGGATCCATCTCTTTTACTTGTCCCTAGCATCATACAGAAATACAAAGTAACCTCTGGTTTTATCAAACCAACATCTCAGTCCAATTCACAGACTTCTCTCTCCTGGCTTTTTTTCCAGCTCTGGTTCTGTTCAAAGTAAAGCTTTTTCTACCAATATCTTCTTATGAATTATAGTGTAGAAAAAAGTTTTAAGCAACAGTTATCACAATACCTGGTTCATTAAGCATATTTGTATCATTTCTGTCTAGAATCTGCATCAGTGCTAACTACCCACTTTCTGCAAGGAATGAGTAAGTGGATTTTGCATTTTTAAATAAACTATTTCCTTGCTCTACAGCACAATGCCAAAGAACAAAACTCCAGGCTGTTCTGCCTACCTGAGTTACTAAAATAGCTGTATCTTGACCATGTGGGGTTTTTACATCACGATTATAAAGGCAAATTAGTCATGGGTAAAAGGGTGGCAAGGAGTACCATCACTGTTGACAGGATCATGAACAATTTCACAGTTTCAGTCCTTGAGTCCTTATCACTATTTAATGTTAAGCCCAGAATACAGTGTAAGAATAATTTTGCTGATATAATACTTTTCACATCAGGTTATAATCACAATATGTTACCATGTTAAATTATATTTATTTACACTGTTAAAAAACTGGTTTGGTGTTTCTTTCCTAATTTTGGATTTATTCACTGCTACTAAAAGCACAGTTAACATAAAAAATGTCAACAAACAAAGTTTGTGCCTGTTGGCCATGTGCAGTCCAGTAAAGGAGATTAAAGCAGCAGTAAATACATCAGTTAGTCCTGTGGTGCCACACACTATGTGCTTCCACAGTCCTGATTTAGACTGAAGTTGCATTTGCCTCTGGTGTTCCAAACTTTTAGGTAGCAAAAACTTATTCCACGCATTATTCTGACACTGTGCCTTTTTTATTATTTTTTTAATTTAAAAAAAAAATAGCTTTTTCTCAAAGCCTGTGTATCTGTTTAAATCAAAACAAAACAAAACAAACAAAAAAAGCCAAATTTTTGGCAATTTCATATTAATTTTGTATTTGCATTTCATTATGTTGATTTCTTTTCAGTGCTATTCAGTAAGATGAAAAAGCTACTGGCAATGCTAGATGTCCCTATTCCAAAATTTGCAGAGTAATTATGAAATAAAGACATTAAAAGTTGCCATGCTAATGAAAAAAATTAATTTTCCACTCCTCAAATACAGTATCACACTTCATCATAAGAGTTAAAATCATGGTAAATGGTAGATCAGCAGTGCTTTGCTTGGAGCTAGCTTATTTTCACTGCAATTTTGTCAGGCCTCAGTCTAGAAGACTGTCATTTTTCATTCCTGTACTCTGATGTGGATTTTGACTTTTCTGACTATAGAAGAATGGCAAAGGCAGTGCTTTTCAGCACATCCCCCCACTTCTATCTTGTGGCTGCTTTATTCTTGTTTTGTCCTTCGCCTGTATTCTTCCCAAAGTGCTGATGACTGAGAAGCAAAAATACATCTATACTGCTGTTTGCTATTAATATTCCTCCCTCCTCCAAAAGTGGGGAAGAAAAAATGTAATAAACCTCTCATTCCTAACATCTTTATTTGAAGTCATGTCCTACCCAAATCCAAACCAATCCAATACCTTCTTCTACTTCACACAGTACTAAAGCACTTCATAATGCTAGAGGTGCTGTTACTCAGTGTAAGTCAGGTCAGGTAGGGCATCCTGACCCACCTGGGCCACACCACATCATCTGTAGGTGGGCTGCAGGGCACTGGTGCCTGGAGTGCAGCCACCTGGACTCGAGATGCCAGGGAAGCTCATTACAGTAGTGACTCATAAGAAGGATATGGATTTGCTGGAGCAAGCCCAGAGGACAGCCATGGATCACAGGCCTGGAGCACCTCTCCTACGAAGGCAGGCTGAGAGAGTTGGGGTTGTTCAGTCTGGAGAACAGAAGGCTTCCTGAAAAACTTATAGCAGCCTTCCAGTAATTAAAGAGGGCCTACAGAAAAGCTGGAGAGAGACTTTTTACAAGGACATGTAGCGATAGGACAAGGGGGAAATGGCTTTAAACTGGAAGAGGGAGGCATTAGATTAGATATTAGGAAGATATTTTTCACTGTGAGGATGGTGAGATACTGGAACAGTGTGGTGAGACATTGGAAGAGGTTGCCCAGAAAAGCTGTGACTGTCTCATCCCTCGAACTGTTCAAGGCCAGTTTAGTTTGGGCTCTGAGCAACCTGGTCTAGTGGAAGGTGTCCCAGCCCATGAGAAGCCGGCTGGAACCAGATGATCTTTATGGTGCCTTCAAACACAAAATATTCCATGATTTCTTAATGACTCACCTCACAGCAGAGTGAAGGGATCACTGAGAAGCTGTTGCCATCTCCTACCTGAAGCCCTCACAGAGATGCCTCATCAGCTGGCTCACAAAGGATGCCTCTGCAGTTTTTTTGAGAATATGAGAATTTTGGCAGAAAACTCTGGGGCCTCCACAGCGGCAGGAATGTGGACGGACAGCTAGTGGTTTTCCCTTTTTAAAAAGGATAGGAACTCCACTGGGTTTAATTTTCATAGTCTAAGAATAAAATACTAATTACAGATGGGTTGTAAAATTAAGAGTTTGTAAACAAGATTCTGATACTGTCCAAATTTAAGCAAAATTGCTGCATTAACACACACTAAAATTACAAAAGATTACTTTAGTTATTGCACCTTTTGTTCCAGCAGATATTGCTAAACTCAGCCCGTGTTCCACTATTTTTACGTAGCTCTGCAGAAGCAAACTCACATGCCTCATGCTTTTGTTCCCCAATGCTTTGCTCCTTCTCAAAGACTGAACTGACTGGACTCTTCTCCATATCCCCAGAAGTTTCTTACATATGGTTTAACTTTTCAGAAAATAAACTTCCAAAATAAATAGTTCAGGAAATAAAATTCTGGGCAAAGAAAGAAGTCCTGGCCCTTCTAAAACCAAACAGTTTTGACAGGCTTTAGGAAGGAAGTGCTCCAAAAAAAAGCTGACAGAAAATGCACTGAAAGGAGGTTAAATCATAAATGTAAGAACACCGCACTAAATGATATCTTCTTTTGAGAAACTGGCAGATAAAACTACTGTCTGAAGTTGCAGAAGCAAAATACTAAGAGCAATTTTAAAAAAGCAGGAGGGAAGGGAGAGGAGCAGGGGCAGGGCCAGGACATGGGCATACACCAAAAAGAAACAATAAAAAGATCAAGCAACTGGGAAAAAAGTGGCATGGAGTGAAGCTGCTGGAAATTTATTCTCAGGTTATCTTTATAATAAAGGAAACACAAATTAAATACTAACTCCTGGCAAGGACCAAAGAAACAATAAAGGTGGAAGAATTTTAGTAAACTACTCAGTGAAAACTAGAGGACACTGAGTGAGCTACTCACAAGTGCCCAAGGAGAATGATTTCTTGACGAGATTGTCGTATCCAATATGAAACAAAAAAAGAAGTCAAAGAAAGAAACTCTCCCCCCAGCATGCTGTGCACATGGAACACGGTAATTGTGTACAGAGGTAAAGGACTGCTGATAGGATGGGTGCAGAGGCAAGGGCATTTTGAGACTGCATCAAGCTTTTTGAGATGTGCTAAGGGCAGCTGTGGAGATGCTGAAAACCTAAGGATTGTTCAGGGAACGACCAAAGGAAGAGAAAGGCAAGACACCAAGAGGAAGGACTTTCAGAAGACATCGCACAAGACTGCTGCAGTTGTTAGTCACACAGGAACACACAGAAGTGTCACACTCACTTTTGAGTTCAGTATTAAGCCCCTATCAAATGACTAGAAAATTCTCAAAAAGGGGGTTTTGATCCTGGTTTTATTTTTGGGATTGATGGCAACAGGGAGAGAATTTATACTGAAAGTGAAAGCAAAAAACCAATCTCAGAAAGCCTTGTAAGTCCACTCATCAGCATTCCACCAAATATCCACCTCCTCTGTCATGGTTATGTCTATGTAACTGCGCGAGAAATGTTTCTTTAGTTTCTACATCTTTCTACATCTTTCTACATCAGAGTTCTGCAGCAAGCTGAATGTAGATATGCCCCAATTTTCCCAGCCCACTCTGCATCCTGCTTTCTCTCAATATCAAATGTATTATTAGTTCTGTGTCTTTTATTGCTTTTCTCATTTTGTTGTTACACAGCTCCTCTGAAAATTGCTGTGTAAGTCTTGAATGAATATAATATCCTGAATTAATATAATGTCCTAAATGAATGAGAATATAATAGCGTTAATCACAAAGGAAAGCTGTTCTCATTTATTTTAACTGTTCCCTGAAATAATCTTGCCAAAATGCTTTTGGTCTTGTTAAAGTTTCATTTTACGTACTTACTGCAGTTTGCATTTATATACTGCCTAAATTGATATTTGTGTTATTTTTCACCTGAGAAGATGTTTGAAAAGGAGGAAGAACTCACTTGTGAGGGTCAGCAGTGTATAATCAATAGATTCATCATGTTATGTATATGGAATTCATCAGAACTTAATTTCCTTAAACTTTGTGATATTTGGAACACCTCTTGCATTTTTGATGAGCAGCCCAATTAAAAAATAATGAACCTGTTTTTTTCTAAAACCGACTCATTATCTTGATGGTTTCCAACAGCAACCTAGAGCTCAGTTTTATATCAAATTATTTTGTGCCTGTTGGCCAGCAATACCTTTGCACCTTTCTAAGGTGCTTCTAAAGTGAAACAATTTCCCCAGGAAAAAGTTTTAAAGCTGTTACTATTCCCAGTGCCGAGTTTCTATCTAGGCTCATAAAACAAATAAAACTTGTAGTGGTAACAGACAGAACCCATGGGATGTTCAAGACCTCTCTCTTCTACCTTAACCTTAGTGGAACACCTTCGGAGAATAGCTTCATCTTCAGCAGACAACACCAATATCGCTGCTGCTGACTCTCCATGGGACATTTTTGTTTCTTTTTACAGTATTATTCTTAAAATATATGTATTTATTGAATACAAAATGTTAAACCCCTTAGCAGGGTATATAAGGAACTGTTCTGCACCACCACCCACTCCCACTAATAGGAAAATAAAAACATCTTCCAAGAATGCTTTCTGTTTCATGCACATGTTTGAGGAATGATCAAACCATTTTTGGAACCACAGCCTACCCAAAACTCTACTTCAACAATAATCATGTGCACTTCCAATAGTTAACAGTGATGAGCTAAAAAAAAGCACAAAACAAAACATCCTCTCTGGCTCAATGAACACAGAATCATAGAATCATGGAATTATTTGGGTTGGAAGAGACCTTGAAAATTATCTAGTTCCAAGCCCCCTGCCATGGGTAGGGACACCTTTCACTATACCAGGTTCTTCAAAGTCCCATACAGCTTGGCCATGAACACTTCCAGGGATGGAGCATACGTAACTCTCCTGGGAAACCTTTTTCAGGGCCTCACCACCCTCACAGTAAGGAATTTCTTCCTAATATCTAATCTAAAGCCATCCTCTTTCACCTAAAACCATTCCCCCTTATCCCATCACTACATGCCCTTGTAAAATGTCCCTCTCCACTCTCCCGTTATTTCTTGTCATTATGCAATACTATTTATGCACAGTGGAATTGCTTCAAAAGGAAAAGATCACATGCATCCCTCCAAAAAAGGGCCTTGAAGATGTTCTCTCAAAAGGTGGAGTGAGGACTCAACTCTCTCTCATCAGCAAGCATCACACAGGGTTTTTCTCCTACATCACGTTTACTGGCTGATCACTCAGTTGTTCTAACTTCCCTCATGCACTGCATCCTGTAGCCTTAAGCACTCGTATGAAAAATTATCCTGCAAGGCAGGAAGCTGCCTAAAATAAGGGACTGTATCAGTAAAAAGAGTGATGGCCTAACTCTTTGTGGAAGCAATAGCTACCTCAGCAATGACAAGTAACATTAAAAACTAAATTATCTGTTATTTTTTCTTATTTTGAAATGGGGATGTATGTATGTGTCTGTGTAATATAAACAAGAAGTGGTCTGGACAGAATGGAAAAGAATGATTTAGAAGAGAGAAGTTCCCCGTAAGGAACTGAGAAAATGTTCAGAATATATTCTATAACTTGCCTGTGCAAATTAACTCCTCACTATTGAAAGACATGCCTGCAGCTCACTCGTAAAATTAGATCGACCAAAACACTTTTTCCACAAAAAATTGTTTGAATATTGTGTTCCTGTTATACCTAACACAACTTGGTAAGTTCCTTTGCTCCAAAGGGTTCCAATGATTAGCACTTGCAGATCGCAGCAGGGTGAAATAAAAACGAGACAAATATTTGTGGAATAAATATTAGTAATGTTTACAAATTTGCCTTTCATATGAGCGTGTCAAAAATATAAATATGTATTAATCAGAAAATGTGGCTGCTAGCTGTTAGTATCAACTTCCCAAGATGCTTATTGTTGAAAAATTTAAACAGCTCATCTCATATTTGCCCATTTTAACTGAGATTTTACCTCCGTATCTCTATATTAGATTACCACAAAGGTATAGAAACCTTAAGTTCCATTTTGAGAAGTTTTATTTTGCTACATCAGTCCCTTCCACATGACTCATCTGAACAGTCACTGGATGCAACAGGCTGATCAGCTCTGAACATCAGGCAAGCCACAGAACGGAACAAAAAGATGAGCACTTAGGTATCAGCCATTAAAATGATGATGATCCTAATTTTCCAATGCCATTAGTCTTTCTAGAAAGGTTTATTGTCTGTGCTGTACAATAAATGTAATAATGATGGTGAAAGGACTGTAAAAAATAACCTAAAAGTATATAAATCAATAGCAAAGTGACACACATGATTCTTTAAACCAACTGCAGTTTATGGACTGATATCAGATTTGTCTGGCATTACAGAATAAAATCTGGATGAATCCATTCTTAAGTATAGAATTTGCTTCATCTTGAGTTGGATTTTTGCTCTTCTTGCAGTTGAAAAGGACAGAGAAGCATCCTTCTCTAGTGTTTCCTCTTTGGTAAAAACCAGATTTAACTGGAGGTCCATTAGGCACGGAGGTAATGGTAGTGACCACCCTATCCCCGGAAAATGGAAATTACTCTAGAATACTCAAAGAAGAAAAAAACTAACAATGATAGGAAAACTACGCAACTATTAAAAAGACAATTGGACCTCACTTATAATACAAACTTATAATCCACTTATTATCCACAGTGTTACAGTACACCTCAGAATGTGATACAATCCCAGCAGACTTTTGAATGTAAGGAGCTGTTTGGGTACACAGGTTTATGAATGTATATATGTATGTCCACACGCTGTGGACATAATACTTCCATGTATTTATATTCCATATATTCCATGTATTCCTCTAGGCTGAAGAGACAGAATTAGTCTGTTGGGTGGACTGTGAGAGGAGCAATTTAAAAACATTCATCAGATATGGAAAAGCTTTACATCAGCAATGATCTGTATTTATGTGTTTAAGTATTCGCCAGCAACCAGATTTTGGTATACAAGGTGGAAAGAGTTTGTGGTTTGGCCAGTTTCTGTACCGAGCATAGACTGTGCTCTAGACAATGATTTACAGTGTCCAGCTGGAGCTGCTTTAAAAAGCAAACTCAAACTCTAAATTACTAATTAACAAGGTACAAAGATGCATCCACAAACGATCCATCAATTACTGTTGAATCTCACCAGGATATGAAGCTGGCATCTTTTAGAAGGACAACTGAAAAATTAAGCAGATTTATTTGTATTACGTTTGAAGTTTATGTAACAGAGAAAGGTTTAAACAGCATGTACATAACTATGACATTATGATTTTGCAAGTCTCATGAAGAAATACTGGCATATATGTAAAATGGAACCTCTTTGCAGATATGACTATTCCTTCTTTGCATTTCTTCAGTGCTTCTCACAATTAAATTGCAATTTTGAATTTTGATCATTTACTGCTCTATTTACTTTTGCAAAAAAAAAAATCCTGCAATTAATTCTCAATCAAATTCCTCCATCGGCTGCATTCAGTGGAGACAGGCAAAAAAATCAGGTTTGGGGGGGGGGTCTTTAACTCAAAAGACTAATAGCAGAAGCGTGCACATGCCTCAGAGCCAATCTGACTACAATCAATTCATACACGGCTTTTAGTATGCTGCCTCAGTAGTTAAAGAAGAAAGAGGCTTTGGAGTTCTCATTCAAAGAACAGTACAGGACTTCTGAAGATCAGCTTTAAGAACAAGCTAATCACTGTTTCAGCATTCAGTTTCAGGAAGTTCTTTCTGGGAGTCCTTCCACTTCATCAGCCATGCTACATGGCAAAGACAGGTGTTTCTATTTAATCAGTGCATTTTAGTTACGTTCCAGGTATTCCATTAACAGTGCTCATTGCCAGGCCATAGTCAGCACAAAGACCATCTCTTGGAATAGCAATGGTCAAGGAATATTGCTCATGCTTGTCACCAATTCAATAAATAAAAGTCCCCTGTACCATTCTTTTAAATACTTTCATTTTTAAATTAGATTTTGATTTTTTGCTCAAAACCACCTAAACCTCTGTTCAGCCAACACGACTTACTTTGCAATTTTAATTTGCATTATCTGTCCTCCCTGCTTTACTTTGCAACAGGAGTGCTAGCCAAGGATAGACTACTTCACAAAATAACTATTTAATTAAGGAAGGTTTTATTGTGAGTCAGCTTTGGCATCAAATTTTTGAAACAGTTTTAAATACATGCATGCTATGCAAAGTTTGGATCAGGTAAGAATACTGTAACTGGCAATGACTCTAACTAGTTAAAGGAAAAATGGCCTGAGTGAGAAACTGTTCAAGAGGTATTTTCCATATTTCTCTACAACAGAGATAGTGCTGACAGATTGAATGATATATAGCTATTCTCATCTAAGGAGCCTAAATTGCTCATATGCAGTATTAACTTATATGTTAAAGTTGTAAAGCCAAAAGCTAGTATCAGAAAACTAAATATTTATATTTTGTGTTTATGCTGTGAATCAATTCTATGTAACTAAAGAAGATGTAGTTGCTGTTTGTATTTACAGCTCCTTTCTCCATGAAACACTACATCAGTTTAAGAGAAAAGATAGAAAACAGATCAGGTTGAGCCACTGGACACATCAGCCCTTGCCTTTGATTCGTCACTGCATTGTTTATGTTTCTTAAGGACAAGCACTCATTCAAAAACAAGGGTACTTAGAAACTGGAAGGCATTTAGAAATTGTTCAACATCTGAAGTCTGATGGCTGACAATTGGATACTTAGGACACACAAAGAACCATTTTGCCACTGCTTTTAACAACCTCTATTTCAGCACTACTGTGAGCACAACTGTAACGTCAAAGGTGCACAGAGTTGGGAATGGGCACCCTCAGGTGTAGAAAAGATTTGAAACATGAAAACAGTGATAAATAGCAGCATATAAACATGAGGTCTAACAATCTCATCCATTTGCCTCCTAAGCCCCAAATTCAACATGCCATAAAATCAGCAGACACCCACAAAACTGATCACATTAACTATCACACACTGACATGGTAACAAACAAGAGTTTCCCTGAGGTAGTAAAGCCCTCTCAGTACACTTTCTCATCCCAGACAAGTGTTCGGCTCCTTCAGTTTTGGAGAACAGACAACTTTGCTAGTACGGCTTGTAAAATTTTGGTGATGCAGTTAGAAAGCCAGGCACAGAAGTGGGGATAATAGCCAAGAATGGTCAGCTGCTAATAGTTTCTTCTGAACTATACTGCTAAGAACACTACACTACCGCCACAGTGTGTTTCAGTGACACATGAGAAAAGATGGATAACCTTTCTCTAGCAGTTTCATCAGAATTTTAAGACATCTACCTGAAAAACACCATCAGATTGTGACTTCAGGTACACACTCCCACATACCACCTTGAGCATCTTCAAGATCGTTTTTGGTGGATTAACTATCAGGTAAGTTTTCTAGTTCAGGTCAGCATCTCAGAGGAGCATTTCCTGAAGATGGGAAATCTGAATCCTGAACCGAAAAGAATTTACAGAAAATGTACACAGGATCTAACAAGAGCCTCCTTGGCCATGTGGCCATCAGTCACCACTGTCGTACTTTTGGTAGGATAACTGCACAGAAAGATCCATTCCCCACTGTTACGGTTCACTTCTTAAAATATAAACTCTGTTTAAGAAAGCCATTTTAGCTTCCTGTATTAATTACTGCTCTCAAAGACAAACTCCAAGGTCATAAGGGATACCAACCATAACTCAAAAGCCATCCACAGCCATTTGACACGAGAACCACAGTGGGGCATTTACAGACTATTTTGCCAGGTCTGGAGTACTTCCACATACTTCCACACTCCTCCAGCCACAGCAGTATCCACATACATCCTCCCACTATCCCATACTCCCACCTGATACCAAGATGTATGACAGCCTCACCCCATGCATTGACTTCCCTCCAAGGCCAACTCGTACAAATGCCAGAAAGGTGTTCCTGCAGTCTCTAGCATGTTAGAAACTCAACACACAAGCCAGACAGACATGGCTAAAAAACATCAGAGAAATATGTTGCTACCATTATAGACACATCAAGAGCTGCACAGACTGGCAAAGAAACTGTTTCTGGCAACAAATAAGTCTAGCTTTTGACTTACAGGGAAGGTTATACAACCCACTGCTTAGTCAAGCATCAAGCTTGAACTAAGTGGACCTCTCAAACAGTAGGATTAGCATGGTTAACATAGCCTTTGATCTTTCTGATATATATGAAGTGAGCCCTGTGCAGTTTTTTATTGTGCATATGTTTGCATTCATGTGTGTTTGCACGTGTTGTTCAGATGGGGCCCATAAAACAAGTTTCAACCTGGTTTGCAAGCACCTATTCTGGTAATGTGCAACTTCTCTAACTCTTTCAGTTCTTACATGTGACTTTGAAGCCGCTCCAGGTAAAGGCCGTAACTTTACCTCTGCACGCACACACATGCACACACAGAGATACTGTGTGTTATTCTGTAAGCATACCTTATTTAATGCCACTACACAGCATCACTTAAAAGTAGTCGACACTTCCACTTACTCTGGGAGTTTGTCCTGCTATTTTAAACCCAACAGGTCAGTGAGCAGGTCCAAGGCTCCACTGTTTGTCGAGCATCTGTAGAAATGCTTCTTTCAGGAGGAAAAAAAAAATCAGCTTGAGATGCTCGGTACCCTTTACATCTGCTGCTCAGCTGGAGACATAGTTAAAAGGCCATTAGAAGCACAAGGTGACAGACCTCACAGGCCAGACGAGCTGGAGAGCAATTTGCTGTTTGCATTAGGAGTATCAGCCCTGGCTGCTTCTTTTTGATGCACTGAAAGCAGTTCCTGTCTCCAACCCTGAAAATCAGGACCGAGACAGGTGGCCAGCAGGTCTCCATCCCATCTCAGAGCTGGGGCTATACTGCAGAGCCTCTCCCTGCACATTCAGGTTTCACAGTGGGTGGAGGGGACAGCAGCCCTCCCAGCACTATCCATAACCCCTGACTTCACCCACAGAGACTGGCTCTGCTGGACGCGTGACACAGTAGGACCCAAATTGCTGTCACGTGTGCAGTCAGAGGGAACCTCTTCCAGCACATCTTTGGCAGTACCTGCCTCCAAATGCCGCGTGTCTTCTGTGTTCCAAAATCGCTCAACAGAATAAAGTGCTGCTGTTTCACTTTGCTGGAAGGAAAAGGTCACGTTAGCCGAAATAAGCTCATCGGAGAGAGCTGGTGGTCTTTGCGACAGCCTCCTATAACAAGAGCTAGAAATGTTCTTATTAGGGAAGCTGATTTTTTTGGATGTCTGCTGGAGCTCTAGAGCAGTAAGTACTGAAGAAAGCAAATCTTGGTTTTAGTAGGTTTTAGGCCTTTTTAACATACAGAGGAATAAAGTGCTACCAATTTTACCAGCATATGTTTTCTTGCCATCTGCAACACATTTTAAATTCCTTTTGCATCTTGTAACGTATTCTCTCTCTTTAGCATAATAACAATTCTGCCTTTAAACACCAACCTTTATATGCTGTTCTTAGGAATTTCTGGAAAAGTGTTAATTCTTTTACACATATTTAAGCTGCTGAAATAATTATGCCTGGTAGCATGAACAGTCAAAACCACAGAATGAGGGTTCCCCTCCCAGGGAGATAGCACCCATTAACCAGGTACAAAAGGGGGCATACAGTCATAGTTCACTGGAAAAGTAATTTCATTTTGCTAGTAATGGGAGTGCTGATACTTTGATACCATAATGGAGTTTTAAGCACCAAGCCTGTTATTTCAACTAGAAATTTTAATGTAATTATGCATTTTTACTTTACTAAGCAGAAAGGGAGATTAGTATGCATAGTTTTCTTACATGTATCGTGGGGAATAAGACAGAGATCTCCAAGTGATACTGCAAGATGCTCAAGTCATTCAAAAGAAATGGCAGGTAGTAGTTTTAAAGACGAATTACCCAGAAAAGCTTTTATTGTTGATCACTTGTTATAAGATTTGCCATTTGCAAGTAATTGTACATTCAACTGAAACTGACCTTTTATGAGAGCCAAGTGGTAATATAAATGAAATTAATATATTCTTTATTGCAGTAATATAAAAAGAATGGCCTGAGCTTTTAACATAGTGCTTGACCTCTGGTGTCTGAACACCACCTAATCTCAGGAGTATTTCACAACAGCATATGATGAAACAAGTACTAATACAGCATTGCAACAGTTTAACACATTAGCACTTGGAAGTAGAGAAAATATTATAGCTTTAGGTATGCTTTTTGATTAAAAATCATACTGACAACAAAAAGAAAAGAGATTATTAGAGACAATACACTGAAATTCATCATTACATTAATTATTAAAGCATTGCCTTTTCTATTTTGAAGTCACTCTTTCCAAGATACTCTAGCATAAAGCCACACTGGGAAACTCCACATGCTGAGATTTAAAATTCTCATTCAAAATTGAATTATTTATAAGCATTAAAAACATGCTATTTCTTCTCAAAGGCCCTGATCTTACAAACAACACCTTTAGGTTTTAGACGTGCATACATAAGTTGTATTCTCTTTAATGGCATCAGTCACATACAAACCAATAAATACGTACACAAGTGACAGCAAAGACAGGTCTTAGGAAAGCTGCACTTCCTCCTACCTACATGCACATGCCCATTCACTAGCTTGCACCATGCACCTACAACTGAAAAATAAGGGAGGCCACAAGGGGAGATGACTGGAGACTCTTGATGCTGCAGTTACTGAAACTGCAAACAGAGGTGAGAGGAGGTCACAAACAATGTGGAGGATACAACTACAATGGTGCTAAAACAAAAAGAAAGTACAACGTTTACATGAAATTCCATGTCCATCTTCACTGCCATCATGGAGATCAGGAGTGAATTAACATCTAATGGCCCAATACAGATTTCACAAATTTGCACTGAATATAGTATTTATTTTAGTTAGGCTATCCCTTTTTTAACACTGCTGAGGCAACCACACAAAGTGTCTGTGAATCCCCATGTACCTCCTGGTCTACAGGAACTTCACACAGCTCTCAGTGACAGCAGAAGAGAAACAGTAAAAGAAGGTAAAAATGAGCAAGTACTTGGATACACTCAGTCAGGAGGATTTTGCCTATTCTGTCAATCTACTACTGCAATTTAGAGTACAAAAGCAAAACATTCAGAGAGAGTATCTTGGGAACATCTGACATGGACTAATAGCTCAACTGCATGTGTGACTACTGATGTCGCTCTGGTTTTTCTACTGTTCTGTGTTTTTATTTTTGTAGTAGAAGTTCTCACGCACTTTCTGTAAACATGGTCATGTTTTGTTATCTGTACTTTATTGTTTTCATTCCATTCTCCTAGGTGGAGACAAGTGATGGATTTTTCCTTTGACCAGTGTGATTGAGGGGTGGTAATTTCTCCCTCCAATCCATGGTGGTTCTTAAGAACATATAAAATAAAGTTCGGGGTTTTGCCCCATGCTCTTTTCTTTCTTGCTTCCCACCTGGCAAGGTCTGCGTGGTTTTTTCATGTCTGTGTGCGACATACTGAGGTATTATTATTATTATTATCATTATTATTAACATTATTATTATTAATGTTGTTATTATTACAACTTAGAAGCTACAAGCAACTGTGTTATGTACGCTTGCTTGCTTCAGTCAACGCCTCTGTATTATGCCAGTATAAAGTCTATTCATCAAAGCACAATTTCAAGTGACTCCTGACCTTCAAAATGAAGGGTTTGCTTCTGCTTTCATTTCAGTTGCTTTGACTGTGGTGACTGTGCTGCCAGAATCTCACCTCATTCATCATCTGTGCAGGAGCACAAAGTTTATATACTTCTCATGCAGCATTTAGAATTCAACATCTTTACTGTTGGATGCTTTACCAGAACACTTGTAGCCTTTATCTAAATAAACTATTATTCAGCAAGTAAAACCCCCAAACAAAACAAAAAACAAACCCCAAGTAAAACCACAACACACAAAACCCCCACACCCTTCACCTTCGAAGTGGAAAAGCACAAATCAGACACATCCACTACTTTAAACAGTCAGACATTCACTTTCATTCAGAAAACTCTGAGGCAAGGGCACAATCCAACTTTAACTCTGACGTTTCATTTTCATGGCTTCCTCTAAGATGATGTAAGTTACCGAAGGCACGACTGGAGTTAAACAAGTATTGCCAAAAGATATGTTCTATGAGTTTTCTCTTGTGTGTTGACTTTCAAATGACAGATTTTCCTACAGCAAAATATTTCCTGCAAAGTCCTCAGGAGATCCCCTAATACTCATGAATGCTGGGTCATAGCAACCTGAGTCTCACAGCAGAACTCTTTATAACACACAGGATACTCCACAGCAGGTCTCAGAGAGGACCCCTTTACAAGGACAGCCCAGCACATACTGCAAGCTCCTGCTACCCACTCTGCATGTGATGGATGCAGAGAATTAAGCCTGCAGCAGCATATTAAGTATACTTCAAATTTTCTTCCTCTGCACCCCATTCCCAGGCAAAGTTCCTTTATTGAGGACTTACTTTGCAAAACTATGTCAGAAAACAACTTTATATGCTGTACTCCACTGAAGGTCACGGCACCAGAATTTGGTGATCAGACAAGACGTCAGACACAGAAGGCTGATTACAAGTAAGTTCTATACAATTATAGAGAACAATTCAGCATTGTTGTAAAAGTACAGTGAACAACTGTAGTCACATTACTGCCAACTTCAACATATTTCATGTGCAACAAAGTACTGCAGGAAAACCTTGCCTTACAGAGCAAAAGCTGACAACTTTTTTAATCTGTAACTTCTACCTTGTCTGTGCAAAAGTGACAATATAAATAACATTACAGAAGTTATCTAACAAGTCTCTTGCATTACAGTTCCATTCAACAGAGAGATACCTCTATGTCCATAGCCTCTATAATTTAAACAGATTCTCCAGCTCTTTACAGCAGTACATACACACTTTGCCTCAGTACATACACAGCCTTCAGTTCATCCATTTCAACAGTCGTAGCTAGAAAATAGCTTTTAAACAAACGACAACAAAAAACATGACTACTGTTAAATCAAAACACATAAACCACACTGTGTATTACTATTTATCACCATATTATCAAGACATTGATGCAAAATCTTTGGAAACACATTTGTTCAGAAATATGACTGTAATTAAAGTTCTTTGAACTCCTTAAAACATGAGGCCTTTGATAGACTACACTTCTGTAACACTGACGAATTGCTTCCTTAACCAAGTCAGTATGATGGAAAAGACAGAATGAAAAAAAAAAAAAAAGGAGAAAAAAGCTCCTCAAACCTGTACATTGATTACTTTAACTACACTTCCAACATCGCACCAGGTAGCAAATACAGAGCTTTAACATTAACAAGAGCCCATGCTGCATGAACAGCTATTACCCCACCTTGCAGCACTGTACAAGAACAGCACACTTAGAAACACACTTTAAAGCAATCCTAGTCTTCCAACAACTCACTTGAACAGCTACAAACACAACTGCTCAAAAGTTGATACACCAACTAGCAAAAAGGCAGATAAACCACAAAAAACCCAAACTACTTCAACAGGAAGCTCAGAAAAAATAACTCATACCCCCATAAATCATGTACTTAATCATAAAAGTAGACTTACTTATGAAACTTAGAAGGAAACTGTGGAGTAATTTTGGATTGAACTACTATTAAATATTTAATTACTCTGAGTCTTTCAGTACTGATACATGTCAACAGAAACTTGCAAATGCTGGCTTACTTAAAAATTGCATGTTGACTTTACACTGTACATTCAGAAAATACATGAAACAATAAAACTTCTCCGTGAGCTGAAAGCAACAAGTGTGTACCCAAAGTTATTAGAAGTCTGAAATTTACTGGAACTTCTTTTTTAATGGAACAGAGGATATCCTACCATTCTGTCTCAAAGCAGCTGGTGTAACAGTGAGCAAAGGGAAAGCATGACTGCGTATTCAAAGGATCTGTGGCTCAAAGGAGAAATTTCATTATTTCATGTAACTGATGAGCAACCTGAATATAAATTATGGGAAAAAGCACAGAAAGACCAGAGAATCAGTAAGCCTGAGGGATGAAGGTCCAACATGGAACAACCTTCCCCGTATCTTTGTGAACTACAGCCTCGCTGTCCTGAGATCTTCCACATTTATCATTCCTCATGTAAAGTGCTAAATACTGCACAGTGAGTAACTGTGGCGTTATTTCACCTCAAGGAAGATAAATCTACTGCTTCCAACTTTAAAGAGGAAGCGAGCAAACTGAGGAGCATCTAATTCACTCTACAAATAGCAGGACCTAACAGCAAAATGCCAGTGGCAACGCATAAACCTTTCTTGAGGACTCAAGCAGTCCGATATAAGCAGCCCTGGCTCATGACTCCACGTACGATTTCTCTCTTTCTTGTGGTGCTCTCCGATTGCTAAACGAACTTCAGCGTAATTTTCAAACGTAATTTTATTCATTCAGTCTTAAAGATGCAATGCTGATAAAGCTGTAGGGAAAACTAGGGAAACAGAATTACAACAAAAAACCGTTCCCAACACCTTCGTAGGCGGATTGCGATATAACCTGTTGTAGGCATGTTTCAGCAGACGGAAGAGCCAAGTAACAGGCTGCCGGGGCTGCCGGGCGGGTGTGTGTGCATGTGTGGGTGCCTCTCCCCGGCAGCCGGTGCCTCTGCTCGATCCGCGCTGCGGCGGAAGAGCCCGGCGGCGCCTCCAAGGGGCGACCAGCCCGGTGCGGGGCCGCGGCGGGGTGCGGGGGGAGCAGGACTGCCCTCCTCGCCCTCCACCTCCTCCGCCGCCTCCTTCACGCCCTGTGCCCGCGGGCAGAGGGCGAAGTTTTTTCCCCTGCACAGGGCAGCAGCGGGGGCAGCCGCCACTGCGGACCTGCCCGCTGCCTCTCGCCGCCCGGCTGCAACTCTCAAGAAGTTTCAGTCAGCGAACAGATCCGCGGCTGAGCCTGCCTGCGTCCCCGTCATTCTCCCCCTTTTTTTTTTTTTACCCCTCACCCCCTCACTTTCTCTGTTTATTTAATCTCTGTCTACACACACAGACGCTCCTCCGGGAAGCCCCCGGGTGCCACCCGGGCCGGCAGAGCCGCTCCGCTCCGCGCCGCGCACACCCCACCGCGATCCCCGGCCCCGCTCCGGCGGGGCGTGCGCGCAGCCCGGCGGCGGCAGTGCCGTCCCCGCTCCGCGGCCCCTGCCCGCT